>JADNYJ010000233.1:0-55602 GCA_015501075.1 Gymnopilus junonius
AGTAAAAGCATTGAAGTTACTCTTAAAAGCTCATTCGCGTATAATAGTACGCCTCCTTGGTCCATAGCATTCCCATGGAACAGAATGACTGTTCCACGTGCTTTTTTCTATTGAGCGGGAGCCCAGAGAACGAAGTCAGCGTTTCATTCCAAATGATAAAGATACCAGGGAGTTAAACACAACTTCCGAATGTACTTACAGCAGGTATGAAGTAACAATGAAGTTTTACTTTATCTTTCGTCGTTAACACCACGTCTTCGTATGACATTCCATAATCAGAAGGGTACAGACATCTAGAGCAAAGATCACGAAAGTCGTCAGAAATTGGTCACTTCATATCAGCAGCAGACAGCAGAAAAGCGTACTGCGCGGCCTCGGAGCAAAGAAAGCGGACGGGTATACAAGCGCACGTTGCCAGTTGAAGAATATCCATAATATCTGAGGCACAATCAAAGTTCAACGGATGGAATAAAGAAACCTTGATAAGTAGGGGAAATAACGAGGAACTCACTTTCAAAAATGTTGCCATGGTGGAAGGGGGGAGAGCGCACAGCGGATCCAAAACGACTTCGGTGTATAAACATGGTGCACGTGCCAGTTGGACTAGCTCGAGTCATGATCACCGCGACCCTAACGCTGACAGTATTTCACGTCATAGCGCGTCGCGGTCCCTGAGAGAAGCAGCATAATCTCACTCGACTTAAAAATGTCAGGTCGACGCAGACTGACTGGGGAGTAATCCAACAGGTAGTTATCTATAATATTTAAAATGTTCAAGGGTGCAACAACATCAATGTACAAGCGAAAGCCGAGATAAAATAGCAAAGGGGTAATGTCCATCTTCCTTGGGTCCAGGAGGTATATATTTTTCCACGAAACAACGTCGTAGAAGGAGCATGTTCGGTGTGCCAAGTTCTTCTGGAGAAGTCGTGCTCGACCTCGCGGAGAGAATATCCATCTGCTCTGTTGAACGAACATATGAGGATTGCAAGTCGGACGAAGGTCTGACGGGCAGGACGTACCAATCATCACAGAGTAACTCTCTTCGAATACCGTGTCTCTCCGCTTCTTCCTCAGTTTTGAATGCGTAGTCGTCCTTTTGAGTTCTGTTTGCGTTTCGGTGGAAGGTACTGGAACTTCCTTTGGCGGAAATGGTACAGGCACGTTGGGTTCAGGATCCTCTGGATCCGGTGGCATGGTAAGAGGAGAAGAGCGCAGAGGATAATATGTATATGATACAGATAAAGATAAACGTTCAGTGCGTCGTACATTGATCAGGGGAGGCGTTTTGGTGTCCGCGAAAGACGCGGCGTGGGCTTGTTCTTGATATCGAAATTTATCGTGGACAGTCATTGGCCGTGGAAAGGCATCATCCGCATACCAATCGCTTCCGTCGAAAGTAAGTGGAGGTGTAGGGACGCGCGGGGGACTGGAATGCCAGGAAAAGGTGGAATCAGTCGAGAATCGTGACGGTAAAAGGTCCGGCATAGAACTTGTACTCCATCTTCCGGAGCCTTCTGAGGCGTATTTGTTCCGCCTTTTGCTGAGTTTGCGGCGACGAATCTGACGCTTTGGTGGGGTCGACATCGAAATGAGGACTATTGGCCAACCATGTGCGCTGGATATTGAATACAGGCCACGGCAAGGCTGCAGGCAGTGAGGCGCAAAGCGTTTGATGCGGGGGACTCGTGAGTTCGATGTTGGTTCGTTTATTAGATAAAGCCGCAGGTCGTGTCATGTGGGGTCCGAAGCGTTTATATCAATGGCCCATTGGCCACGTTGAAAAAGCTTTGATTGGACTCGGCCAGTTTCTCCGAAATGGTTAGCTCAAAGCGTTATATTTTAACCTAGGATCAGTCATTTGAGGTATTACATAGATACGTAACAGTAAATCTGCAGCTGAAATCTTGAGAGAGCGTAGAAAAAGTAATCATGGCCAAGTACTCACTTCAGGAACGTTGCAACTTTGAAGGCCGTTGGACAATGATCATGATGGCAAATTGGTTAGCGGAGGCTCGGCCAAGGAACCCCGTCAGACGGCTGCTAATCCGATCCGGTATTTGGCGTAATCGACCGAGCCAAATATTAAACATTGATCATTAATTTGTCACACCGTGACTTTATGGCGACGACCACGATGACCTTACCGCGACTCTGCAATAGTCAGCTCGAACATTCAAATATTCACCAGTGATCCTTCATTCAGCGACATAAAATATGAAATCGCATACTTGATGTCACTCTTCTGATGCCATTTTCCACGGTTTTCGGCCAATTTATGCCACCGCCGCACAAGTCTGTCGGAGCAGCTCCTGATTGTGTCCTGATATAACCATATCTCCCTCGGGTGGGAGATAAAATTGATCCGGGCCTTTTCTTGGTAATGGATCTGCGTTTCAGATGATAAATGGGCCTTATTTTTACTGTGGAGATGGGAACCCGCTGCTCAAAATGCTAACTGGCTATCATACGTGCCATCCAAGCCTACATCGCCCTTTCTCTGCCATAGGGCCATAGGATTCTACTGAAAGGACTCCAACTAATGTCTGTGTCTGTTGAATAACTCCGAAGTTATGGGGGTTTGTCTCTTTTGATGTACAGTATTTTGATGTCGTTTCACCTCGCGATCTTTCTTTTTGGAGGTTAGAGTCTGTATTGGACTGCATCAAAGATACTTTCTTGCTCAACTCCTTCAAGCCATTGCAAATTTCACAGGGCCCGGGCTCAACTTCAGCTCTCTCAGCTTCTCGTGTTTTATTATGCTCTACTCTCAATACTCCTCTACTCCATCTATCGGATATCATTGAATGCTTGATGTTTTCGTTCTTAATAATACCTGGCTTTTCCTTCCTCGTTGTTTCGCTGTGAAGTGACAATGCCCATACTTAGACCGCGAACATGCGGGGTGATATTCTGCTCTTCCTTGATCCAACCTTTGACCATAATTCCGGACCTCTTCACATATGCTTCACTTTGCATCGTAGGACGTCATTTGCAGAATACAGTTAGGAGATGGGACAATCCATTTGAGGATGAGGAAGCATGAGTGGAAATGATTGTTGAGATCGATAAATATGAGATGGGGTAGAACGATAGGCTGCTTTGGAAGCTTGTCCAAATCAAGTCCAGTCATAGGCTCGACCTCAATGTCTCTATCCTTTAGGTTCACTTCCTTCGTAGATCTTCTTGAAAAGGGAACCTCGGACTTGTGATCCCATCAAGGGATGACAAACACTTATGAACTCAAGCTTCGGTGCAGGGCGTTTTCGCATCTGTTTTATTATAGTGGGCGGGTCCCCACTGCCAAGACAGACGACATCGATGTCTAAATTTTGAATACGTTCCCAATGTTCCTTGAGCAGCAGGCACAGAAAGGGCTGTGTCCTGGACGATTTCTTCCAGTATACGGTCCCGCTAATACAAAGAGTAGCTGTCCCGGTTCGTCGGAGGACTTCCGTTCTACAAGTACCCTTCTTTTGACGTAGAACATCCAAGTCGACAATGTTGGCCCAAATCATAGGCAATTGAAGAATCAAGTTGCGCCAGTGCTGGCAGACTTGTGAGGTATGACGAATGGTGATTAACGGTGAAACTCGAACTATCATAGACATAAGAGTTTGGCGAGACGATAAAGGGGTTTTATGCTCCATATTCATTAGGAATATGTGGCAAAGGAGAGATCAATGAGCTTCGAGATGAACGGGACATTGGAACTTGTCTTTTGGTCATCTAGATCTGAATGAGTATTTTCTCTTCGAGTACAATTATCCCAACGAGTAGGAGGGGCTGTAGTCTTGCTGCATGGAGGTGAAGTGGGTTGTTGTCTCTTCGATTTCATGGTTGAACAAGACCCAGATGGTTCATTGCAACGTTCATGTCTGACTTTCGACTTCCTTTGTCGCAGGAGCCATACAAGATGACGAAATTCATATCAACTGGCAGTACCACGGTAATCGTGATTGTTACATATTTTCGCATAAGGCTTACAGTTATAACAAATTCTAGAGGCGACTGGCCTGAACGTGGTCTTTAAGGAGAACATCGGCAGCGGCACGGCATCCTCAAGGCAAGTTATGTAAACTGTGTAGTTTGTCGGTAAAATCCGAAGATTTGCTGACAGCTGGTTTATTCTGGCTCTTTGATCATGACGTCTCTCACTTTACCTCTTCTTTCTCCAGAGCCAGCCTTCTTGGAACATCTGCGCACATATTTGAATTGATGTTTATGTATGCCCACTCTCAATAATTAATTTTTACCATGTTCTTCACTTTTTGTATGCTGGGAACAGATGCGCCTGTGTGGATTTGTGCCACTTGCTATGTGTCCTGCAGTGAAAGTGTTCATGAATCTGTTTCTTTGATTTCCAAATTGACATCATGTCCGAAAGGCACAAGTCAAGTTTTAGTTTGTCAGAGCCGGCAACTCGCCTTTACTCATTTCCATCTGCTTTGTACCCCAATCTCACCCCAGGTTGCCCTCGACCTTCCATTCAGCCTGCTCGCCGATAATTTTAAACCCTCTCTTGTTATTTCCAAGCCATGTGATTGACTAAGGCTGCAAATCTTGGGTTTGTCATTGTTGTTTGTTCAAGGAATGCTGAATGACCGGAACATTGAGTGGGAAGGTGGAAAATGAAGACCCATGCTCGAGGGCTTTAAAACGGCCAGTTCGTCTTTATTATGGTGACCTTCACCACCATTCGTCCGATAACTACTCATTTCTCTCTTGAAATAGATTGAAACATGTTGCTTTGGCTTTGATGCTTTGGCTTTGACACCGGTGAAAGTGGAGCCCGGTGCCAGGCATGACTTGCTTGGAAGGACAATAAGACAAAATGAAATATGAGATCCCTTTTCTGAAAGTCAGGTTTCTTCTGCCTACTCACATGATCAAGAATTTGCAAGGTCATTGAGGAGTATAAAAGTGTTGGTTTTTCTACCTTTTCACCCCAACTTCGCAGTAAGTTAAGCTAAGTAAGCACAAGGCTCTCTACTCCCATACCACTCATTAACCCTTGTGTTACATATAGACACATCGTCAAAAAATTTCTTTACAATGACGGCTTCCGTATTCGCAACGCCTCCAATGTCACGGACCTCCAGGTCTTTGTCTCCAAGTACAGCAACAGTAATGGCAATGACGGCTGGTACAATGTCGCTGGTAACTTCGACGACCCTACCAAGTCTTTCTGGAACAGGGATGGATGGGAGCTCATCGCCTTCCAGAGCCCAAGGACATCGGCCAGACGGGGCTGGTACATTCACACTGCTGGCGAAACCGTTGATATCACCTTCTATGGTTTTGAACAGGACATAGGCCTCGTTCGCCACTAAATCCTCATTTCTTTCTTCAAATAGTAAGCCAACTTTCTGTTGTTTTCTTCATGGTGAAGCTGACTAGATTCCCCTCAGACGAGTTTCTGGTTCTGTTACTACATACAAATTGCTACTTTTCAGAAGTTGTGAAGTGCGTGCATAAGTTTTGTTGAATCAAAAAATTCTCTGGAATGCTCCCTGAGTCTTTGTCAAACCCAAAGTATTCATGTTTTTTTTTTCAAGAGGTCAATGCTGAAGTTGAATGTTTGAACTGGCATTGTAAATGCTTCAAGCGTTCATAATGGTTTCTTCATCATTGTTTTGGGAACTGACCTTGACTGACAGTGTGACCATGTAGGCGTAATTTCCCTGAATTTTTCATCTTCAAACATGCTACCCTGGCCCACCCATTTCAGCGTCATATTTTAAAATCATACTAGTATTTAAGTTCATCTGCGAAACCCACGGAAAGAAAATGCAGAAAACGAGATATTTATTCAGGAAATTTACTCTTATCAAACGAAGTGAAATCACCAAGTTGATAAGGGTAAGAATGATCACAATTTACTGTTAAAGGATACATCATGAACAAGAAAGGTACGTTGGACTTCAGAAATGACGGACCTTATAGGACCTGGTGCTTCCCCGTAGGTGTCGAAGCTATCGACATAACAGTTCCATTTGTCGTCTGATATGATGGGTGCGATGACATAAGGCTTGACTTCTAGCATTTCCAACAGTACATCAACCCAAGGAAGCATTTTTCTTGCCGCCTCAACTTCCTTATGGATTTGGGTTGCAGTGTCCAGACTCTTGTTCAGAGCATACCAGGCTGGATATTATCTGATTGTGGACGCCACAAATAAATCGACAATGTCCTCTGGCAGACTTCCATTAGCTGAATCAAATGTCATGCAAGCACCAACGGCTTCTATAAGTGGTTGGCACAGGGGTAGAATGGTCATCTCGATGGATTGGTCTCTGTGGCTCGCAACATTGTTGAGAGACATCTGCATAGCACAGAGTAAAGAGCGTTCATGCCTGCCGAGTATACTTCACTATTGTGCCGAGACAGACATTGTAATGAATAGTCAGTAGTGGTGGGACATAAACAGCTGTGTGACTTGGCTGATAGATCGAGTCATCTTTCCTACAGCTCGTGGGGTGAAACCTCAATATAGGAAGAATGGAAAACCAGCGGAAACAGAACCAATCGGACAAGTACGCAGGACAGAGAGGGAAGACTACACCGTAAGGCCGATGCGTCCTACGCGAGGTCAAGCGTATGGCTAAAAGCAGAGATCGCAGCTCAGCTAGTCTGTATAATGCAGCTTACCGTCATCGGCCTCTGCAATGTTCCATAGCTAGTGAGTCCAAATCCAAGAGTTAACATCTATTGATATCAAAGGTGAATGAACTCAGCTTGGGAAAACCATTTATTATGAGCTTGCTAAATTCCAGAATATGCTCATCTGCCCTATGCATAAAAGTTACGCAACCATTGCAAACCTTTAACCTTGTCTCATCCAAGTCCTATTGCTTTCGATTACATTGCGCTTGTAAGTGATGGACACTTTATTGTGTTCTGCATTTTAAGCAAGCCACAAAAACAAGTGATGAAGACGATGCAAAGCCGATGAAATAGTAGATATCATACTGGTACATAAAGTCTTGAAAGTCAAGTAAAATTTACCATGGGATCTTCTCTCCATCGACGTTAATAAATTCCCCGCCGTGAGTGTCCCTGGTAGCGCTATCGATGACACTGACAAGCGATGTCGCGGCTACTTCTGGAGTGACGGCCATCGCATCTTGGACAGGCGCTAAGGTACCTGATTTATCCGCTGCACGGTTCTCGATTGCTAGTGAAGTTAATGGTCATTTTTCATTAGCAATCGTTTGAAGATGTTACTTGCCCATGTCAGTCATGACAATTCCTGGAGCAAGTGGGAAACAAGCTGTGAATATCGCAATTCAGCAGGTAAATTCAGTTGATAATGAAATAGAAAGCTCACTAATCCATGGGTTCTCGAAGTGAATTTTCCTTGCAAGATAGTTCTCGGCGGCTTTTGAAGCGCCATAGCACGTATACCCAGCTGGAATACTGATAAATGCTGTCAGGCTAGCCCCACCAGATGTAAAAGGTATGAATTTTGGGTCATTGCTCTTCCTGAGCAACGGCGCAAATGCTTGGAACAAAACCAGAATCCCAGTAACATTAATCTGCAGGATTGTTAAAGACAATTGAAGGGTGCAGTAGCCCGATCCGATAACGAACCTTATAATGTTCATTCATCTGTTCAGCTGGCGTCTCTTCAACAGTCCCCATAAAGTTTGAAATGCCTACCAGAATTTTGAATATAACAACTGAAGGTGCACGAATTCATCAAACACGCACCTGCTACGCCTAAAACAACATCAACTCGACCGAACTTATCACCAACTATTTTCGCTGCTGCCTTGTTCGAGGAGTCATCGGCGGCGACAAATGGGATGATAGATACTTTATCCGAATGTTTGATGGAAAGGTCCTTGAGAGTAGGTGAAGTATGTCTGGCGGCTGCAAACACGTAGACGTTCTGCTTCTTGATAAGTTCGGCTACAAGTGCCAAACCTACGAATGTCAGGCAAATAAGCCGTGGCGCTTGCGCGTATGACAGGGATTAGGAGGGTCTTACCAATGCCCTGATTTTGCACCAGTGACAAAGTAGACAGTAGGAGAAGACATTCTTTCAACTTCAAGGGCGATGTATAGCTGGTAGACAAAACTTAGGATGTTTTATTGCCCAGCTTTGAGGTTCTTTGATCGCATCCAAAGCGTAAATTTGGAGAAGTTGGTGAAGACTAGAATTTAGATTAGAAAATGATGATGACTGAGACCGAAAAAGAACTTCTTGCTTAGCAAGAACTTTAGAGACAAGGACTCAGCAATTGCATTACTCAGCCTCTGCCGTGAACAGGATTGGGCAACATTCAGCGTCTGCCGTGAACGGAATTGAGAGTGCATACAAATAAGAACCTCGCATGAGTCTCGTTACTAATTTACCACACGTAATTTGCATCGCTATGATCTGCTTGAAATTATTGATTTTATTAGAACATTCTAGAAGGCAAAGTCTTACAGAATAGTGAGGTAAATTTTATGGCTAGTTTGTAGTTTGTAGTCACCGTCATTAATTCTCCCACATTTCCAACCACTCAGCAGAACGACCCCGACCCGCGCAAAAAGATTCACTTGGCTCCGAAGCATTGTAATAGGTAAATTCCTGCTCCACGAAAAATAACCCATCATCAACAAAAGTTTGCAAGTGGGGGAGCATCAGCCTATTTTCCTTTTTGCTAGTAACAGCATCCTTCTCCTTCACACAAAGGACGAAGAACAGCTTGGCTGCGGACGTACTGAAGCAAAGCGGGTCTATGAGCGGAAGAAAGGTACCGATATCATCACTCCCAAGTACTCCCGACACTTGCAGACAGCAAGTCTATTACACGCAGGGAACTCGGAACGCCATGGCCTAATGTGGCACGCCCAACAAAAAGAGTCGCACTGGACATTTTCCACGAACTCGTTATATAGAGCGTGTAACAGACCGCCAGAGTAGCTAGAATGGGGAAGAACTAAGGAAGATGGTTCTCTTTCCGTGAATATTGCTGAACAGAGGGCGAGACCACTTGTTGCTATATCTTGTTCAGGCTGAGGACGGATGATCTGGCGCACGGTAAAGGTGTGCGGCGAGACCTATAAGTGAAAACTTAATCATTCAATATTCGAATATTCGTGCGCTGCCATTCCGACAACGCCCCAAGATTGACCAGCGTTGGAGAATATCTAGCAAAATCATGACGATCAAATTCGAAGCAGCTGAGCTACATAGTACATAACGTCGGTTGTCAAAGGTTGTCAATGAGAAAAGAAGAAGTTTGTAGACTGCTCCCCTTGTCGCTGACGAATATCCATAGTGCGTGCTAAAAGGTGAACAAATGTCGGCGGGGGCGTCGTATAGAGCGATGGTTTTGTCGGGTTGAATAAATTATGTCACACGTGTCACACATTCGAGCTGGGTGGAGTCACATTTTCACAACACCTGCGATTTGTCACCAACACGCCAATTGCGCCAACGCTGTCGATCCCCAACTGTTACAGTACCACAATTACTGGCTACGGCTGTTACTGATGACTGTTAGACATCCTGATTCAAATGCAACCGAAATAAATATGTATTTACATGTACAAGATAAGTTATAATTTTTTGTGGATATCGTCCACATTTACTGTCGTCTCCCTTTTATTAGTGAATCTTTCCGCACGCACGCCTATATCGTGCATCTTGACTATTTACGAACCTGGTAATCGGTACGATACTCTCTTCACAAAAGTTGCTTCTGTCGAACCCTCGCCTAATGCAAGCCAGTCCTACGCGGAATAATTTCAGTGGGTTGGTGGATCCGGCTCATATCCAGGTGGAGGGTTTTCCAGCAAACCTTCCCTAGAAGCCGACTGTTGTCCTCTCAGAAGTGAAACCTGATCCCGAAGTTCTTGAATTTGTTGAGCCATCTCACGCGTTGTCTCAGTCCCGCTTGTACTCCTTCCACTCGCGCTCCCAGATTGACCTCGCTGACTCCGCCTACCCGACAACGAAAGACTCTGTCCGGGTGGATCCTGGCTGGTTCCAGACGTCACAGAAGCGACATCTTCTGAAGGGAATCCAGGACGCCTATTCTCTGCCAGCTGCCCGGCACGATTAATTTCCTCCAACTTCCCAAGTGGCGAAGGATGACTTTCTTTATCAGATACGACCGGAGACCTAGTAGCAGTCGTTTCCGACTCGTCCAACAGATCGGCCATGACCGGAAAGTGATCAATGACTTCCAACGACTTTGTCTTGTAGCGACGCCTGTACCATACGACGCACAATGCTGCTAACAGTAGGAGAATCACCACTCCTACTACGGCCCCTACGATGGCACCTGTAGGTTTGGATTTGTTAGATCCCGTGGCCGAGTCTGACTGCGTCTGCGTTACAGGTTGCGATGCACCTGAACTAGTTGAAACTGGTGTTGCCGACGCTGCTGTGCTAGAAGCTGGAGAAGCCGGAGAAGTAGAAACTGGTGTTGAAGAATCTGATGCTGAAGAAGTGGTCGCGGTTAAGCTAGATGTGGTCTTACCGCCAGTTACGGTACCTGGACTAGGGGAAACCGGCGCAGTTGAGGGTGCGTTGGTAATAGGATTTGTATCTTGAGGAGAGGGGCTACCTGGCGATGATGAAACGACATCATCTTCAAAACTATATGATGTTTACGTCAAGCCTGTAAATAGCCTATCTGAAATCAAAATACAAGGGTTACTCACGTATACTTGGCATAATCGAAATTGACGTAGATGCTGGTGGGTACCTGAGACGCGGATATGACCAGCGTGTGCTGAGTATTCTGCAGGTTCAGTTGATTGAAAACGAGCTGATTGTACTGTATAGGCGGGTTTTGCGAGTCGGCAGTGTGTTCAAAACGTTGTGGAGAATTGCCATCCAATGTGAAATCCACGAGTGTTTCGGTACTGAGGCCCGCTCCTACGTTATTGACGAGGACAAAAAAGACGTAAATCGCAGTCCCTGAAAAGATTCACGTTGCCAAGCTTAGCATTTCTTCGAAAGATAGTGCTAGAAAAGACTTGCCAGTAAACTGCATAGTTATGCTCATGGTGCCATTAGTCGGATACCACGTCGCAGCCGTGTAGGTGTTGTCGAACACTTGACTTAAATCAGGTTTAATGGCACATACTTCGCAATTTTGATTTGCCCAAGGTCCTTGGGGAGTTATCGGTGAGTATATGACATCGCTGGAGGCGTCGTCGATAGTTCGGTTAACAGCATCCCCTTGTACAAGAGGCAGAAAGAGACAGAACAGCCAGGTAATGAGGACGCCTATGCTGCGTCGTGGCATGAACATGGCAGGAACTTGGGCCTGAGGAGACCCAAAACGTTCCCAACGGTTTAATCTAGGGATGATGATCGGCATTGACACGCCTGGGAAGCCTTATCCACACTTGTGACCGATAGAAGCAGCTTGGAAAAGGTTCAGCTAGCTCCCATCCTGCTCCCATCTGTCGCAAGTAAATTGCAACGCATGGAGCTCTTCTGATGGACAACCGGGATGCCTTTGCGATGCAGAACGTTAGCGTTTGTCCTCGCCTCTGTTTGTATACAATTTATGAAATGGAAGGACACACCTATGTGCATATTGATGATGATATATCATCGCTTGGTGCGAGCTTCATCGAACTCGACTGACTGTTAACAAACGTCGAATTTATCCCACGGATGATCGGGGCATCCCAGCCATCATCAAACCATTCGGCCTTCGCGTCGTCCAAAAGGGATCGGCTCTGCTTCAGTCCTCGGCATTTCCACGGTTATTCGGATTGATTAGCACCATCCACATTTTATGCTCTGGTACTTCCACTTTCGTCCCAAATTGGGGCGATCTGAAGTATTCCGCTTCCTTCTAAGCTAGATATCCGTAGTGGCACAATCACACTACAGTGCTATTAGAGTACCCAGTATGTCTCCGGAGATATAAAATGTATATTTATACTAAAGAGATTTGCGCAAGTGACGATAAAGGGGACATCCGCACAAATTACATGAGCAGTGCAGAGTTGAAGGCTTCCTCCTGAAATCATTTAAAAATAACGGAGGCAGCAGACGTCCAGGAGATCTATCTAAAGTGTGGTATAAAATCCGTCCATTGAACAACACCATACGCACTGTCTGGTAATTTCCTCAGAGATATAAAAGCCTCCGTCAGTAGTATAATTCGCGCAACAAGATAAGGCGTCGCAAAAACGGGTAAGAACCTTGAGAGTACTTCAGCTGGACGAGTGGCTATTCTTGCACCCAATAATGATAGCACTGTCCCATGAGCAACCAAAAAAATAAATGGGATCACGGTGACGATGACTGAACAGGCCTGCCAGACGACCTTCTCGGCATGCGAAGGGAATGACAGCGTCCAACCAGTGCAGTGTATCAACCCAAAAAGCGTGCCTATCACCTCGATCACACAGAAAGACAGAACATTTTTCCTAATGTTCCTTCTTGACCAGTCGCTGTTGGAATACACGAAGAATGTAGGGACCTTTAAGTCGTGAAAGTACTCTGAGGCTTCTCGATCCCGAGCCCACATGGATCGAAGTCTTCGCGAAACGAGTTTGACCCCATGAACCAGTAAGACATTGCAAAAGAAGAATGGCCGTGATGATTTAAACACGACAAAACCCACTGTAACAAGGATGTCAGAGTATAGCAAAAACATTTTCGTTGCGGATGGACACACCTGCGGATGACGACTCCTCAGGATTAGTAGGGACAGTTGTACTAACCAGTTTTGCTTCATGACCCGACACCCTTTGCTGCTCGATTTCGTTGTGGTCCAAAGGTCCCTCAAGAGGGTGCACGGACTGAGATACAGAGGATTGTATCTCTGCATACGTAGGTTCCGAGTCAACGTAGACAACCGTGGCCGTGGTGGACATATAATGTTCACTAGACAGGTCCACGAAAATTGGCGTTGGCAACGGACTAGAATGTTCGTACAACGTAACGCAGGAGCGAACGTCAAAAGGTTTATTCCACCAAAAGAAGTACATGAGCGCGTTGAAGAATGCCAAAGCGACCGTGGCGATTTCTAATTGGGTGATGGCAAGGCCCTGTACTTTACGTGATATGCACTGTATGATGAACCAGGACGTCTGTGCGATCGCCAGGCCTTTCGATAGTTGATCCCCTTTACTCCTATCTTGGATTTCGTCTTTAGTTATCCTTGGAAAAGCGAGCTTCTTGGCCTGCAGAAGATCATGAAACTCTTGAGGATGCAGGGCTTTGTCGCTATCGCTGTCGTTTCGTGCTGCCAGTCTGAATCCACCCATCTGTAGAAAGTGTGCATGCGTCATAGTCCAACCATAGGCTTCCGAGGTCATGTTAACATGGGCAGCCTTTTACATTTCATTTGAATTGACATACCTCTAAACGACCGAGATATCATATAAGCACCCATAAACTGCCTTAACGCCCAAAATAAGACCAGTTCTGGGACAAGAGTAGCCCAGAGCATTAGCTCCAGCCTTCGTAGGAGGATTCGAAAACTTCCGTCATTGGGATCTGGGATGTTAGGGTGAACGGACACCCACGTGCAGGCAAATATCGTAGCCAAGCACCCCCATAAGATATCCCACAGTGATCTCTGGCTTTGATAGGAAGGAGAGGGTAGTTGCTGCTGTAGAGTAGATTGGACAGTTGAATTCGCGACGTTGGACAATGGGGATGCAAGCCCGCCGTTTTGAGCTATCAAGACAAAGCCAAGTGTGACAAGCATCCTGTACAAGACGAGGGGTTTGTTTCCTAGGCCGCTGAGCTTTATAGCCATTGATAACCATGCATGGGGCAGTGCAGAGTCTAAAAATATTGTCGCATAGTCAGAACGGCACGGAAGAGCATAGCCAAGGCGAGGGCCCTGTCAGTAGCAAAAAAATTAAGGGAAACAAGGGTCACGTGGCAAAAGTAATGCTCCCTGCAAGGCTCGAACTTGCGACCTCAGGATTGTATGACCATACGATCACTCACATGTAAGTATGAGACCTGCGCTCTAGCCAACTGAGCCAAGGAAGCTTAGCAACGCTGTCATCAATGAATTTACATATCGGGCAGCACACTAGCATAAAGTTCAAATCAGCCGTTATTGCCAAGGTTTTAAATCATGCCGACGCAGTTATTTCCGATGCATTGAAATGATAGTACATAATTATTGATAACGTCGTCTAAGCTTCACAACAGTACGGATACCCATTAGTAGGATGTTCATATCAGTAAGAGATACCTAGAGAGACAGGAAATACAATTATCGGCCATCACGACCCAATTCCAGCTAAAACCTTGAATACATCTTCTTGTCTCTCCTTAAACGCCTTTAAGCGCGTCATACCGAGACTGAGGCCATTAATCCGATTAGCGAAAGCCACTCCACGGCCTTCCACACTGCGCCTGCCATCCCGAGCGTCGCTCAGGCTCTGGTCGTATCCGACGCCCTCCTCCAAAATCTTCTTCACCCTGTCCAGCCGCGAAGGAGGTACGTCCTTCCCAGCTTGTACCAAATCGATGGCAGTCTTTGTATCCTCCTCTTCGATCTCCTTCGCCTGGTGCCCGATGCCAGCTAGCTCGAGCATGAAAGGCCGTAACGCCTTGGGGCACTCCTCCAGCGTTAAAGGTTTCCCTAACACACCGACGATTGCGCCGTCTGGGGTGACGGAGGTCGTAGCGACATCAAGGATGGCGAATGCCACAGAGGCAAAGTACGCCCGCGTTCTGTCCCGTTTGAGTAGTCTGCGCAGGGAAGGTTGTCTTTCTAGAGCATCAGCGGATTGAGGCATAGAGTGTTTCGCGAATAAATTCGATGGCGGGCGAGTCTTGGGCGAGTATTGAAGGTGAAGATGGTGTTCCACCGAGAGTCGAAGAGGAAGATGAGAAAGTAGATCGGGAAGTAGAGAAAGGGGAGAGTAATCCAGGAGATTGGGGTGGTAAATTAGTGTTGCCATTCGGTGAAGGGTGTGCCGGGTATGGATTCGGAAGTTCAAGTTCCAGTGAGGGCCGTGGAGATGAATTGGGCGATGGTTCGTATACCGGAGGAGGGACAAAAGACGCCTTTCGTGGCCTGGAAGATCCCTCTGGTCACCACCAGCATCCAACGCTGCCTGTAAATCCGAGGCGTAGCGGTCTTGGAAAGACCGGCGCTGGCTGATTTCGATAGCCACCGCACGAAGATCAGCGGCGATCCCGCTCACTACTTGTCTGGACTGGTGCGTTTCAGGTAGTAAAGGTGGCAACCCACAGATGACTCGTGCGAGGTCATGCTGAGACTCTGGTATGAGGTTCTGGATGGATGGCACGGTGTTCGCCCAAACACGAAGGAAGGAAATGAATGGTGCAGGGCAATTTTCGTATGATAGTTCCATTGGTTGAGAGGATGATTTGGACAGCCGTGGAAGCGGAACCGAGGGTGGGTTCGTGGTACATCGTAGAGCAGCAAAATACAGACATAGCGCAGGACCTAGCACAGTTCCACAAAACCTCGTCAGCTATAGGTGATCACCAGGACTTGTTATATATTTACGCACCTGTGATCATCAAATCGCCCTCCGCACTGGCCAAAACATCCGCATCAAGAAGCCGTTCGGCTTTTGCTTGTGTCAATGACGACTTGAGGTAGCTGTGGAAGCTATCCTGAATATATTTCTCCGACAGCTGAGAAGAAGAGTTATTTTGGCTTGCAGGCATGAAGAAAGTCGAGGATAAAAAGTCGAAAGAGTCAGGTCCACTTTTCTGACCGCGTTTTTATTACAGAATCTCCGATGAGGCTGTGTACCGTCATATTACCCACGTGTGGGGGCAGTGGCGGATCATCGGGGGGCGGGAGGCGGCTTCAGCCGACACAGCACAGTCAGTAAACGCCCCAAACCCTACTAGAAGGTAAAATAAAACAAGTAAGATAACGGCAAATCGATAAAAATGCGCAATGGAAGGGCGCGTTTTGAGAAAGAATCTTTTTCAAAAGAAAATCCGAGTATCGCACTGGCAGTTCAACATGGCGGTGTGTAAAGAACGTGATGCTGCGCGCTCAAGTTGGGACTCTTTAGTTGTGCTTGACTATTTGAAAGTCTGAGGCTTACCTTTATTAGCAAGAAGAGATATCATTCCCCTTGACCGCTGGTGCAATGACATTCAAGCATCAAAATATGTGGCTGAGAAATCCAAAAGAGTGGGAAAAAACTGTTTTTGTCGTGAAGGACAGGAAGGAGAAATTACTTCGACGGAGTATATGAGAAGTCTTATACGTATGGCAGGTCTGACCTCTTCGGTTGATAGCCTAAGCTAGGAACATAAGAAGACCGATGCTTCTGCTTTTCACTTTTAAATCTCAATCCTCGGCTTCTCGACACAGAACATTGAACAATAATAAGTAGTCTATTATTGCATAATTTATATACACTTGAAACCAGTATCTTTGAGCGAAATTCGCCTTTCAGCCAGTTTCACCCACGTCCCAATGATATTCAGAGGCATGATTTGTAGAAAATAAGAAAATATTTGAAACAGAAAAAAGAGAAATCTACTATCGTCAGAAGTACCTCAATATCCCCAGAATGATAACTGTATTCAAAATCATTGTACTCTACAATGCGCTGAGCAGCGGGAACCGGCCCAGACCGAGAGCATCAAGAGAGCATGTGCCTCGGTGCGCTCTCCGATGAGCATGACCGCTGTCATGAGATTGACATTTATGTAGCATATATTTAGGAGATCTTATAGACAGAATCCCGGTGTGTCCAACGCGCCTGTGTCTGGCAGTGTGGCAGGCTACGTTGACGCCTGGTCGGGGAGCTGCGACAGTTGTGCGACAGAGCTGCGAGCAGTCACTGTCACTGTCAGTAGTACGCATGGTCGCCGGAACGACCAACCGGTCAGGCGCACTTCATTGTAAGATTACGTGATTGTACAATGTAATGGAAAACCATCGGGCGGAGCCGGTGCATGTTTCATCTCGGCTGTATTCTGCGCCCTTACCCGTTTTTCTACCTGATCGTCCTCAAGGACGATGAGACTTCATTTCCAACAATCTTACACCTGTACTGTGGTTCATTGTCATATCATTCTCAGACAGCGGGCTTGTCCACTAGGGACCTTAAAGTTTGACGACAGGGCGGCGATGAATGACTGCTCCTGCTCTGAGTCTTACGCCATTTGCGCTTCAGAGATGATGGACTTCAAAGATTTTGTGCTTTTATTGATCGTCTAAATTCGGAATTTCAACGTCTCATCTTGGGTGCCTTCTATCGTTGGCATTGAGGGCTTGGTGCTATCTTCCATGCAAAGTCTCTGCGGTGAATAAACCGCCTTATGTCTTTCGTATATTGTGCGGAAAGAGTTTTGCCTCAGATTCTCACTTGCAATTGTCGATACTCGTTGTGTGCCTCTGGAAATTTGTTTCATTTCATTTCATTGCTCTATGGTCAATTTGGGTTATTTCTAACGATCGCAAGAACACTGGGGGTGGGATACCGGAAAGGACCGTTTTCCTCCAGCGGTTGTAGTTGGAGAATTTGAACATTATGTGCGTCTGGAATAACTCCGAAGCTGTTTCGATATTTTATTTCTTGCTCGGGCGTTGTTAATGCTAAACGTGTAGTGAAGTGGTGTTATTCGGGTCTGATACTTCTTGCTATGTATCGGGCGACCCAGGATAGGACAGTGCCCTATATAATGCATTCTTATCATATCAAAGTACTTGCAGGAGCTCCACCAGATTCGAATGCAAACTTACGTTTTATCAAATATCCAGAATATTCTTTTGTGGATCTAAATTTCAGTGGGGCTGCGTGCATTGGCAGTAGAAGGCACTGGCACCGGCTCTCCCAATATTCAGCCTCTCCGCCAGGAGAAAGGATTTAAATTTGTTTCCGATTGTTCTCATTGGGCTACTCATTGTGTCCTTTTCTCGTATACCACAATGGCAGATGAGCTGGATTCTTTTTCTCGGTATTCAAGCACATTTAAGAGGCAGGGCGATGAAGAGCGATAAAATCGGTTGTAATTGCTCTTTCGTTCCTGTATTGAGCACCCTATCATGGTTATATGATCATTTCGAGGGCCGGAGGATACGCTCGGGGTTAGCTAGCGTGCCTGAAAACATCACAGGAGTGCCTCGACCGTGCTAAAAATAACCAAACTGCCGCCGCAATGTCACTTCTCTACAATTACAGCCGCCCAACACTATTCAATGCGGTAGTTCATCCGAGCATCATTCAAATCTGTCATATATAGCATGGTCCAGGAGTGAGTAGATTCCGACATCGAGGCTGTGTGCCAACGCGGTTCCGTGTTGGAATCCCCGGAAAGTGCATCCCTCACGAAATTAATTTCAATAATCGTTCTCCAGACGCAATGGTTACATACGGAAGACGTTTCTATGACGTCCATACTCGGTAAACCAGTCACGCCTTTGGACGTATCTGCATTTCTTGCGTCCTCTTGTGGCTCATGCTAGGTCATATAGCGTAGTGTTTGACTCATTGGCCCCAGTGTTACGGTTCCATTTCCCCTGTAAACCAAACTTATAAATGTATAATGGTTTTGCTATCCCGGTTTACTTCTGAGTCTAGGCTTTTAACATTGGAATGGTGTTCACACCGGTTAAGCCCTTGATAAGGTTTTATTCTTGGACGATTGTATTCGTAATGATGAACTCCAACCTTTCCTTCACTTCAATGTCAGTTACAGGCATTTCTTGATTCCTAAGTTATGATTGTGCACGAATGGGATGTCGAAGGTCTGTGGAATTTCTATTAGAGTTTTGGAAATACCGTCTGGCTGCATCATAACACCGGTCCTGTCAGAGTAAAGTACTACCGTTCGCAGGAGAATTCCATTACTCGTGAATAACGCGGGTTACAACTGTCTTCGACTTCTGAAAAAATACGGTGGATTTATTAGATATAAATTGTGTGAGACTACTCTAACCTCTTTCAAGAAGAAATCAAGTTCAATACTCGTCTCCAACTTACTGGATTGTTTACGAACTTTCTAACTAAATATAAACATTATATACATAATCAGGTGCTTTTCTATTTTTTTCTGGATTAAGTGTATAGCATTGAAATTTGAATGAGGGGAATAGGCTCGTTCTGAAGGAGACGGGTGGGTTCTAGAGCGGGCTCGGTTACTTCTTGTCGTGTCATCGCCAGTATTGCGTCCTATGTATTTTTGGTCTGAAAGAAGCTTTACCTTCGGTTTATCATCTTGGGAAATACGACTAAAATATCTAACTTCTAAATGATTTGCGCACCATCATCACTTGTCAAGCTTCTTGAAATCCGGGTAATGAACTCTATACATCATCTATTCGGCCATTGGACTGAAACGTGAAACTCAGACAAGTAACAGGTTCCCATAACGAGGAGCTCAAGGTCTGAGCATGGGATAACAAAAGAATGACTGATGCGTTGTTGGCGGCACTCAATCTTAATTTAAAGCGCTCGAGTGCGTGTGTACTTCCCCTTCCGGAGGCATGCGGCGGGAGCAATGACTTGGGTGAGATAATAATTGATACAACGATGATGGCAATCACGATCCACCCTAAATTTAGGCTTAAGCAGTGGTGAGAGTCTATCTGAATGTTCCAAGTTCGCTCTCTTTCAAATGGCTAAAATGACAATTCGAGACTATGTTATAAGCAGGCCGATATTTTTGCAAACAGCGTGTAAAAATAGTCGAACTCGTTTATATTTATCTTACTGTGCGTGCAGATATCGGAAGTCAGAGTTACTCAACGTTCGCTCAACAGTTTTATACGCAGTACGATTGAGCGGGACAGGCTGTCTTGGCAAATAATCTGTCGCCGGTTGGTGACGGAGGTTGGACATGTTCCGCTCCAATGACTCTGTTCCGATCATGATCTCTATTGTCAAATCTAGCCCGTCCAGTCAGTATCGCGTTCTAGACCACTCTGCAGTATTTCGAGGCACATTTATGCTTACTTGGGACCGGGATCTTGATTCTTGACCATTTTTCTAAATCTAATCTGCCAATACTTTATACCTCGGAGAAACTAGAAAGATCGTTGTTTTGCAGAAAGTTCATCATCTCCCACAACTAACACTCGTCTCCCAACGAGCGGCAGGTATAATGCAGAAGAGACACTGTAGATCTCTCTCTCGATGATTCCGCGGCTAAATTTGTACGTGACGAGTTACCATCTTAGTTCAATCGTAGATGGCCTATTGACAGTTTCAAGCTGCATTGCCCTAATAATGTTTACCATTTACTCCTAGTGTATATTCGTGATTAAATTAGTCTGCTCAGTGCTTGCAGTTTCAAGTTGGCAGAGCAGGGGTTACTCCATTCTTCGAAGAAATTCATATTACACAGCTGTCCGCGCGTATATATTGCACGCTTCAGAATCCAATTGACCTCAACAATCGCCATGTTTTCTCTTGTCCTTTACATAGGCGTTGCTGCATTACCAGCCCTTGCACAGACTTCACAAGACTGGGCGAAATTAAATGCCACTGTTGGCGGCCGACTTTTCACTGGAATTCCTTGGGCTGAACCGTGTTTTTCGTCGTTTAATGGGAAACGCGTTAAGCCCGATTCAGCTGAATGTTCTTTTGTTCAACAGAACTTCTTCAACAGTCACTGTATGTATGCAGCCCTCACCCTGATTTGCTACTGACAACGCTTTCCAGTGAACCGTAGCCAGTTCTTTAGCGCATATGATGCGGTACGTTTGATAGTTGGACGCTAGAGATGTAACTGACTGGTAGTGTGCCCCTTGATAGACCAATTACGAGACATGTATGGCGACAGGCGACCAATGTGAGTTAGATTGGGAGAATCCGACGAACCCTCTGGCCTTCCAACCTCCAAATGACTGCAAGCAGGGTAGTATTTCCAATTTCTATGTCAGTGATTTTCCACCTGCAACCTTAATTCTGCTTCTAATCGAAGGCACCAGATCGACGTGAGAAACGCAAACGACGTTATGGCGGCTCTGAAGTTCTCGAAATCAACCGGGGTTAGACTCGTAATCAAAAACACTGGGGTAACTCGTTTATAATTATCCAGTCTTCCCCAACTAACATGCATTCTAGCACGATTTCAAAGGTCGCAGCTCTGCTCCAGGGTCTCTAGGACTATGGGTAAATCTTATTTATTTAGAACCAGGAATCGGCAGCTGATAATACCCGGAACTACAGATGCATAACATGAAATCTGTGAGTTATTTGAAGTGAAGAAGCATTCATTCGTTCTGATGGTGTACACCAGTTGTCTCACAATCCTAGATACATCCCTGACGGGTGTTCATTGAAGACAGCCCCTCAGTCGGCAGTCACTTATGGGGTAAGTATACGGATTGATTGGCCCGAGGAAACGCTGATCCATTTGAAATCATATAGGCAGGTTCACAATTCCAAGAAATTTACCAATTCGCCCACGACAACAACTTGCTCCTCGTTGGTGGGTCTGATCAATCTGTCGGAGCTGCAGGAGGCTGGCACCAGGTCTGTTTACTTCGACGGGTCGTCATCGATCGTCGTTAACATCCATTTATACAGGGAGGTGGCCACTCTCCATTGTCTCCTACTCTCGGACTAGGTGCCGATCGCGCTGTAAGCTAAATACACTCTGATTTGCTTACTTAGCTTACTGACCCATTATAGCTTGAGTACAAAGTAGTTACCCCAGATGGCGTCTTACGTACAGCCAACGCCTGTCAGAACTCGGACCTTTTCTGGGCGCTTCGCGGAGGAGGAGGAGGAACCTTTGGGGTTGTGCTCGAATTAACAGCGCAAGCAGCTCCTTCATCGAGCTTCCAAGTGTAAGTCCAGCCTATCGTGAACCGTTATAAGCCTGTCTATTAACGCATTCCAGTGCCAATATCAACTGGCCAGTAACAAACGCGAATCTGAAGCAGGTCCTATCGGTCTTCATTGATAACATCACCGCATTGGCAAAGCAAGGATGGGGCGGGTATCTCACAGTACGCGCCTATCTATTCAATGATTCCGCGTCATCTCATCAAAATCCTAGCCCACAGAAGGGAACATCATTTTACTCAACTCCAAACTTAACACTAAACAGGCTCAAGAATCGATGCAAGCTCTCATTAGTGTATCAGAGAAATTGGGAGGGGTATCCAACGTCACACAAGTCCCCACTTTCTTGGATTGGTTCCACGAATGGGTTGGCGGAACAGCTGGTGATCAAGATGTAAGATTTTATACCACTTTCGCATTGACATGGTAATCACGAAAAGGCTTGCTAGAATATTGGACTTCCGATTGCGATGGGTTCTCGTCTTATTCCGGCAGCCAACCATGCGACTGCGCAAAGTCGAGCTCAGCTCTTGGAAGCCATGCTCAATGCCTTCAATAGCTCCACCTTCTCCCAAGTGTGTATTACAACTCCATTCGCCTTGAATGAACCGGACGAGGATACCAGTGTCAACCCAGTCTGGAGAACATCACTTTACCACGTACGTCTTTTGACATAGCCGACATGGGACGCTTTTCTGAAAGTATTTCTAGGTCATCCTAACGAATACTTGGCTCTATAACGCAACACTAGCTGAGAAGAAAGCGGCATACGCAACGAGTTCTAAAGCCGCTGACTTTTTGCGGGAGATCACGCCTACATCTGGAGCATACGTTGTGAGTGTTGCCGAACCGGTCCAACGAATTAAAAACCTGATTAACGATATGATTATCATCAGAATGAGGCTGCTGTTCACGAGCCAAATTACCAAAGTATGTTAATTTCCTGCCGTGTTTCAGCCACACGTAACATAATTCTCTTTCGCTAGCTTCGTTCTGGAACTCCAAGTACCAGAGGTTGCTTCAAATAAAGAACAAATAGTGAGTCATCGAGCTTGACATCTTATTTACTCCTTCCTACGTACTGACAAATTTGATAGTGACCCTGAACGCGTCTTCGATTGTTGGCAGTGTAGTAAGTGTATTGACCTCAGTTGGTAAACCATTTCTAAAACATTTGGAACATAGTTGGATGGAAGGGGCAAAGCGCTCCACAATACAAGTGTTACATATGATCGACGGGAAGGTTGTAACAGAAGGAAATTGAAGGCGCCTGCAGTATATCTCCTCATTCTTTCACTATTTTCATTCTTTACAGCTTCAAACTAGCTATTACTTCGTTATTAGTACCGTAAATATCCGTCTTAATGTGCTGATCCTCCATAGAATTATAATCATAAATATAAAATTTTATATCATTATGCGAAGTGAGCCGGATATGAAATTTCACAGAACGATGGATGTCATTTATGCCTGGTACTTTCTCAGGGAAAGGGGATGACTACCAATGTTAGGCGACATCGTGATAGAGGCATAATAGACTAGCGCAAAAGTTCATGTTGAGCTTGCGGATGAAAATGTTAAAGATACATCACGCGAAAACATTGATGTACAACGATTCCGAGGTAGTTAGTACTAAGTACAGTAGTAGTTCAAGTATGTCCCAAGGTCCAACAAAAGCAAGGTCCATTAAATGGAACGGGGAAGGTTTGTGGGCTATAGCAGCCATTGAGGAGAAGGGTATTTGGAGTGGTCTCGATCTTGGCCCTATATCTAACGAACATATCAGCAAGGTGTAAATACACGAATGATAGACGCACTTTGAAGCTTTGGACATCCCCCTAGGAAGGAACAGACAAATTCCGTGTGCTCGTTCTCCTCGTCATCGTCCATGAACTCCACTTTCTTAGTATCCAAAAAACTGTCTGAATACCTAAGTGAAGAGCTAGGTAAGGAAAGAAGCGGCGTAGGTGACATGGAGGGACCCAGTTGAGGTTCAGAATAACAGCCAGTCGGATAGGTCAAGACTGCGGGCACCCAAGACATAGAAGTATTAGCAACTTCGTCATCTTCTGCCGCTGGGTCGCCTCCATAAACTCCTCGTAAGTGAATGAGTAACGAACAAGGGGCGAGGAGGGTGTGGGCTTCTTGAGTACCCTCTTGTGTGTGCTTTTGGTGGGATGGGATGGATGATAATCGCATGCGGAACGCCGCTGCCGAATCCTTATTTCAGGTGGGGTTGCAAATCGTTCAAAGCATAAATATTTGGACTGAAACGCTTGGCGTGGTGTTGAGAGAGTAGAGATGATGGAGCACGTAGGTGAATTGGATTGGGCGAAAGATTTCAGGAGCACAAGTATAGCTGCCAGAATAAAGATAATCGTAGGGCATATCTTGGAAGGAACCACAACAGGAGACAGACCTCCACTAAAAAGAATGTTTCTGGTGGCGATGAACGGATTTAAAGAGGTCGAACATTCAGACATTAGAAAAAGGAGGTTGAGTCAGTCAGAAACCCGCATAACGAGTGGAGTGGGCATTGCTTTTTGGAGTCATGTTTCAAGTCTACGTTATAGGAAGCTCGCAGGTTGCCCCGTCCATGACTCGGTATGGTGGAATTAGAGTGGAACGGAATGAGGTGATAAGGTCAACGGTAAAGCAAGGCAATCTTCCTCGGGGCCAAGAAGATGGTGCTCGGAAGGGCGTCGGATTGGTTGTCACATATGTGGCATAGTAGCAAGAGGCAACCGAGGATGATATTTATTGGAGATCAATCCGCCATTTAGTAATATATTCGAGAACTTATTAATTAGTAATTCACTGAGTCATCTATTTCTGTAGTTAACACTAGAATATTGTAGATACAATGTAGCTACGTATATAAGAGCTCTGTAGAACCATAGAATATTATGCTATTCACCTAAATAATCCCAACAATATTCACTGCGATGTAAGTACATAGAACCAAAGTAGAACGTGCTGGCGTGTAGAACGTGTACAGTCGCTGATGGATTGACGGGCAGTAATCTAATCTAATCGACTGCCTAAAGTCAACTCATAAGATCAGCGTCCACACCCTTTTCGACAGTTTTTCTCCATTTTGTTGCCCTCTTTGTTGCCCTCTCATACACGGCCTCGTGCGTTGCTCTAGCCTGCTTTCAAGATAAGATCTCCAAGAGCAATATTGTGTTCAATTGAAATGAATAGAGTTCGTGTGAGTCGTAAAAGGAACTCCAGATGAACTCTGTTTGTCTGAAGGTTCCAACTGCGTGTGTAGGTAGTGAAATAGTTGAGAGGTCCGAGAATGGTAAGAAAATGGCAGAAAATGATGACTTGAGTCGAAATTTTCAAAATCTGAGTCGATTTTTTTGCTTCTGAGCTGAGTAGTGTGATGGTATTCAACTGGCAAGCTACAGAATACATGTGTATTATTTATACTGTAGCTAGAGAACCGAAATTTTCAAGGAGAAGAGAGGGGCAGTGTGGTACAACTGCGAAAAGGTAAAAGAAAATGATGAAACAGACCGGCTACGGCTCAGCCTGAGGTCGTGCCGTATTCTATAAGCTCGAAGGAGAGAAATAAATTTTCATTGGTGATTAACGAGCAAGGACGAAGGGATCTAGAGGTATTTTAGTTGGGTATCAGGAAATTTTACTCAAGGAATAATGTTGAGGACCCATTTTGGTTGACAATAGGCCCGGAATTCGGTCCATAGATTCATTAGCTGTCTGATAAATGAGGTTGAAAATTTCTTGAAATGAGAGTCGAAGAGGTAACCAATCCATTTCGTTGTGAGGTTAAGATAACTCCGGAAGGTGACAACTTTTGGCCTTCGAGGCGCCATTTGTTATCTTATCTCGGACAATCTATGGCAGTTTTTTCCTGAATACGGACCCTTGCTGAGGATTCCCCTCACACAATACATGCACTAAATACGATATAATGTGGGATACGTCTTTGAGAATTATAGACTAAAACCCGTCTACGGTGGTTGGTAAAAAAAATCGAAGGAAAAGAGCCACCTTTCAAAGGCAACAAAACAGAGCCGGTCGTTGTGGTACGCCTAGGCAAGTACCTGAGAAACGTCTGTGTATCGGAGATTATAAGAAATGCATTGCAAATCGATCAAGGTAAACCTACCGTCTATTGGCAAGACGTATGCAGTGATGCCGCAATCACTCCACCCATGTTTGTTGACTAAATTATTGTGTCTAGCTATATCCGTGGTGTACCAATGATCACTGGGCATTGAAACACAGTACAAAGGCACACTATTGCAGATTTGTGTCAAGTAGACATAGCTGAAATGATGTGAGTTCGTGTGAGTCGATAGATGGACTCTGGGACAAACTCCGTTTGCCTGAGGATCCAAAAACGTGTGTAGGCGTATGTAGACGATGTATAGTAGTGTATAACTTCGGAATAGACAAGGATTCCGATGTATAGAGTTGAAGAAAGAGGTGGAGAGAGATTTCGATAAAATGAGATGTTTTGAGTGATTTCTAGTGCTCAGTTCTTTCGCTTCTATGCTGATTTGTGCGGTAAAATTCACTGGGGAACTACAGTACACAGGTCTAGTATTTATACTGTAGCAGATAAGCGAAGATTTCCAGGAAGAAGGAGAATTGAAATAACGAAGTGAAAATTTATCGGACCGAATAACAATGGGAGAGCACATGGAGAGATCGTATTTTGAAGGCTAAATGGAGAGGAATAAAATTTTATAAGTGGTAAACGAGGGAGGAGAAAGTAATCTAGAGAAATTTTATGTTGGAAACCAATGAAGTTTGGTTGCAGAATGATGTCTGTGGTCGTTTCGGGTCAATTTGCAGTCGGAACTCGGCCCATAGGGTCGTTTACCGTCTGATAATTGAAGTTTTACCATTTAAGGTATTGGGCCTGGAGGATGCGAGGGCCATCGAGTTGATTTCGTTGCACGGATAAGTCTTCTTTTCGGCGAGCTAAATATAGCCATTGTTGGGCGCCATTGTCATCTAATCGCAGGCGCTTCCATGCATCCGGTGCTCCGTTCCGAGTTAATTACCTTCGATACGTACCCATACTCATGATCTCCCTTACATAGCCTCTAAGCTTGGCAGATTCATATCCACTGCGAGTGGGAGGGGCCGCCGTTGCTGAAGTGAGGTAGACCATAATCATGCGTTTTTGAGTTGTAGAGCCAATAAAGCGGAGTGGTATTGGCTTGGCTTGCAGAGATCCATGCACGGAAGGATGGCCCATCAATATTCCACACATCGGCTCCGGCCTCTAGGGTGATAAAGTTATCCATCGTGTCAAGTGCATGAGAATCAACTGAGGGCTTGAAGCCTTCAAAGAAAGTCGTAGCAACCGAAGGATCGCCGCACGTCTCGGTACTACGATGCTAAAAGACCAAAGTACTCAAACTGGTGTAGGGAAACCTCAAATTGAAACAACGTGACTCACCAGGTTGTGAACTCCAGCGCCCTGGGCGGGAAAGGCAGCTATGTGGCCACAAAATAGGGATGCTACTAAGGATAGGTAGAAAAACTTCATGTGTTAGACAGAGAGTGACAACACAAAATTGAGTGGCTTATATTCCGCTGCAGTGGGTGCTTTTGCTAGGCCCTGTCCTCATTCTTATACAAATTATGTCTGCTCCACAGGACGCGAATTTTCGTGTTTCCATTCCTTACAATTTGGAAAGTAGGTTGATTTCCATAGTACGAGAACATCGAAGGAGACTATGTTGCACTAGCGCAGGCGATATGATTTATTGAACATCGGACAACAAATATCCCGGATCCATCTCAGTCGGATATGTCAAATCTGATACCCAAAATATCTAGTACCAGCCCGTATGTCTTTCATTATCTGACTAACTAACTTCTGTAGTCTGATGGTCCCGAAGCATAACGTCGGCACAGGAAAAAATCTAGTTTTAGGTTATATGAAAGAAGAGTCCAATCATTGCCGAGGCAATGGTCCTTAGAACCCTACAAAGGAACATGTCTTCCCTCAAGATGCAAATCCAAAGAGAACGTCTTCTCGCTTCTTGCTTTCTCTGGACCACAGCTTCTAAATCTTTGTCAAAGCCTTCAGGCTGTCGGTCAAATATTATGTATGAACTTCGCGTTTCTCTAGAGGGCTTTATACAGGTGACAATCATCCAAAAGCAAAGGATAAGTTCTAGTAGGCGAACTTGGTTCTGAAACATCTAGCTTTGGCCTTTGAGGTTCAGTCGGTACGGTAAAACTGGCGTAGGTGCGCATTGTGATTTGAGCTGAGGTTCAAGAACGAGGTGTTTCGGAGGTTGACAATACAGGAAATGGGGAAGCCAAGAGGGCAGACTATATGGAAACATCTTTTAGCTGTTCATCAATTGTGAGGAAGGGTGAACTATAGCCTTCAAAGGAATAGATAGCGCATTGGCGTACTTGGTTGTTGAAGGCCTCTTGGATAACTGCTTGACAAGATCTAGAGGCCTTTGGGCAATATCGCAAGTCTCATCCGCACCGGGTGCGGTATGCTTACGCCTGAAAACAGTACCAGGTCGATTAAGCGTAGTACTGGCGTTGGTGTAATCATCACTAAACGAGACAGTTAGCAAATATGAAGGGGATATGGCAAAGAATAATTACCATATTCATCATCTTAGGGTGGTATTATGATGAGTAGAAAGTCCTGAGGAGGCGATGAGTGAATTCGGATACATCCGAGGACTAGTAAGGGCATAACGCGCAGGAACAGCAATAGCAACATATCCTGAACGTTAGTTGCTGCTGATCACTGCCCCGTCATCCCGCCCCCTGAATCGTCACCCTCATCAGCAGACTTGGCCAGCTAATACAATAAAGCGACCTTCCCTGCCCATCTTCGCGTCTTCCACCATAAACATCAACTTTTCGCCCGTTCCAGAAAACGCTTCCCGCGTCATCACTTCCCGCCAGGTGAGGAGGAACTACCATTCCAAGGACCCGCCAATCATATACGCCTAGATCCGACGCCAGTTCAAGTCCCTTATAACCTTTTGAGCGCTAGAACGCTGTCAGGACCTGGTGGTGGAAGCATTAGCAACTCATAATATGATATAAATTTAAAAGAGTCATACATACATATTCACGTCGCGAAATAAGGGACGGACCAAATATAACAGCCATTAGAGATGAAGACCATTCCGAAGAGGATGTAAATGGGATCGTTCATCGTTATCAACTGCGTCAAACTAAACTGACTGCGCACTGATTTCGACAGTCGCTATAACAGTACAAAGATTACGTGGCAGTAAACGAAGGTGAAGAGGAGTACTAATCCTGCGACACCTACGTATAATGAGGACAAACGCTGCACAAGAGATAGTACCACACAGCGCACCTGTAAGGTCCGTCGACAGCCGTACTATATCTTGTCCAGATTAGACTTGAAGCAGGGCGTATAATACCATGAAACATGTAGATTTAGGTTCGGACATTCAATACTATCCAAAATGTGATCTCAACGCGTTTCCATGCAGGAAACGCACCTAAATCATCGTTGTTGAAATATCACTAGGGAAATGCACCTTACCTAGCACTGTCCCATTGAAAGGATTGGCAAAATGCCATAGAGTACTACACAATTCGTTGTCGATGAAATCCTTTGTAACCGTTCCAGAACGCCAGTTGTTGTCCAGGGAGATGTAGTTTACGGTCTGGCCTTGTCACTCCAGCCGAATAGTCGTAGAAGGGTTTCAAAATGAAGAAACGTTGAAGGAGGCATCATGGTCGAGTGAGAACGATGAAAATTATGTCACACCAGTCACTTTCGAACAAAGTCACGCATCACCTGTGCGTATGCCAACCTTTAACTTCTCATTCATTCATTCCCTCTCAAAATCTCACATGTAAATTTATAATTTTTCAATTTTCTAGGTATCTGAAAACAAGGGGCAATTGGAAAATAATCAGGCAGCTAGCCAAGCCGGTGATTTCGAAAAATTAAGCATCTCTGGCTTCCCACTGCCACATCGATACTCCACTCGACGACCTGTGGTATCATACCAGACCATTTTCAAACCCTGCTGATCATCCAAAAGGGAAAAGTCTCCCAACAGCTTAGCGAAAGGCCGCTGCAAATCTAGTACACAAATTGGAGTGCCGGACGTTCTCCTCCATGTTAAAAATTCGTCGATTAGCACAGGGGCATTGGAAACCTCATCGGCAAAAGGCATTTGAACCTCTTGCAAGGCGGGCAGAATTATGGTGTCGCGGTCGTTCGAACCTTGAATGAGAAAATTCAAAGTGACAGGGTCGGTTTCCATCACCTCTACTGATGATAGCGAGTCCAAGAAGGCATTGAAATTTGGATCATGGGGAGATAGGTTGGCGCCTGTGATAGTTAGAGCCAGTTCTCTGATACCATTGAATTGGCAAGGACTCAATGCTCCTAAGAAAGAATGTGCAGCATTTTCTGGTAAGGTGCTTGTACATTCGACAATGAAGGCGAAGTTATTTCGTGAGGTTGAATCGTCATGCGGATGCTCATCTTCGCCGCTGTCGCTTTCTTCGCTCCCATCGAGCGAAGGATTGGTTTCCTCTGAATCATGCCGTAAATTGAATTCAGTTTCTGCCAAATATAAAAAGAGATTAGACGTATGGCGGTTGCTGAAATACCGGCTCCCGTGCCGTGAAAGGAGTTGACATAGGGTGTCAATATCTTTAGCGGTAAGGTTTGTTGTAGGGTGATGATAAAGCCAAAGCCCACAATCATCAGCAGGTATTAAGTTGTCCAGAACCTGAAACCAATCCGAAAAGCTGGACCTCGTGTCAAGAAACACTCTCTTGAGCATCGGTAAAACCACCTTTGGTAAAGGATTAGTGGGATCATCGCCCACGACAATTGTGTTTGACCCGCGGGTTTCGAAAGCTTCTAGGAACGGCATTCGCGCAAGGAGATTGAGTAATCGATAAGCGCTGTTGTTGTCGCTATCCCAGAGATGAAGTTCCCGCAGCTGCGAAACCCACGGCCCTCGATGGTCGAACGGAACATTGAGAGAGTTAAAAATTTGTAGAGAAGGTGCGGAGCCAGCAAATAAGGGGAAGTCCGGGTCTGAAAAGATCGTGTTTCCCGGAAAAATGATGGGTACCATGAAAGTCTTCAGATGGGGCGCTGGTTGCTGCATACGTCGCAAAATCAACTCGGATAGACGCGTAGCATCGTGTCTCTCGATGGACAAGGTCCGAATTCTGAGCCATTGATTTTCCAGAACTTGTTTGAGAAAATCCAACGCGCCCATACTAGCTCCACAACTCCCTTGGACATCTAGCAATGACCCGCCCGTGCGACGCAACACCTCTTTTCTCCAGTTGTCGGACAACTGCCGAAGATGGTTGAGGTTGATAGCTCGGCCCCACCAGGACGTGGTAGCCAATACGAGGTCTCTCCAAGAGGAACAAACTTGCGATGCTACTCGAAGTGTGATTAAGGCGGATACGCTTCCTTCCGAAGGTAGGTCTGGTTCTGTGGAAAGCGAAAGTATCTTCCAGACAATTGATTGATCCAGGGGGAAAGGCTTCCCTATTATCCTCCTAGATTATGCATAATAGCGGTAAATTGGTTACTTCCTTACCTAGGCTGGCCATAATTTCTTCGTTCTAATACTAAATAGACAAGCTGCTGTAGAATGGAAGGCGTTGAGTCAGGGCTCGTGATGTGATGACGCAGCCAGCGTCTGTACTACCGGCAATCGCCGTACCTTTCTTCAATAGGAACGTTGATCTTAAAATAGCACGACCTTGCTGAGGATTTCTCTAGTCGTGCACTTTTCGTTGTCCTTCCACTTGGCTGCTTCACTTCACAGAAAAAGGGCCCTGGGAAAATTCCAGAGAATTTATGTGTATGCGGAAATGTATGATAAACGAGCATAGGGTTCTCACCAACTTTTATCATGGACACCATTCAACGAGAACCTGTACTACGTACGCAGGCGCCTATTTAATCTAAAGATGAGATCTAACACGAAAGACGTCTTCAGCATCACATCGTCCAATTTTATACTGGTATGGAACCCTATAAGTCAATGATATGACTCAAATATCTTCCTTTTGTACGCACTTGTCTCCGGTCACACCAATTTCTCGGATAGATGCTCTCAACGGAAGTTGGCGTGGCCTCTCCAGCAGGAACTCTAATCTTAAGAACCGCCTCGTGATTGCCTGCAGGCGATTAATAATGTTTAAAATACTTCCGATTCTCGCAGTTTTTTCCATCCTTTCATCGTCCCCTCGCTTGCACCTGCAGCTGCTACAAGCCATGGACCACTTGCTCGAATATTTCTCATCTGTCTTCACTCCAGATAATATGGCCAAAGCGACGAGCATTGCAGAGAACAGGCTTCGTGAAGACATGTCTACTCGCAATAAAAATCTACGCGTTCTGCCTTCTGACCCGAAACATGCCTCAGATCAGGATATCAAGGACCCACTTTATTTTCAAACCAATCTCCTCAAATCCTTCAAGAGGCATTGAAACCAAAGTATCCTCCTCCACCAGGCTGCCTTGCGCCAACGTCCAGGCTGGCAAGTACACCACCTGCAGCAATCCTGGCACTTCGGCTTGTAGCGCATGCAAGCTGGTCTCGTATTGTTCAAAGGCTAGTCATATTATGGCCCACTCCATCATATACTTACACAGCAATAGGCATGTCAGAAGGAACACTGGCGTCACCATAAACGAGGTAAATAATTAAACTTGTAACCCTTTTTTTTCTGCTCAAAGTTTCATCAGATTGTCAAAATTCTATGCGATCAGGCAATTGGCAGCCCATTTGGGTTAGAGAAGGTCGGGAGCCTTCGTTCATTAGGAATGAATCTTTGGAGGAGGAATCTGTAAGGAGAACCTCGGAAGGATTTTCCATTGGGATTGCGTTGTGAGTTAGTAATCATTTATATTTTGACCTGAACTTTGAAGCGACAATGATAACGAATACAGATGGGGAAATACCCCAGCCATGGATGTTCTAAACCTGTCTTGCAACGAGAACGATCCGAAGAAGGATTTTTCGCTCGCTTTCATAGGCGCGTCTCTTCATTGGAGAACTTATATAAACGTATTGAAAAAATGACTAGCTTCGGCGATTTGCGTCATGTAATCCGCAGTGTCAATGGCCTGCCACAGAACTATCTGGGAAATTAATGTTTGATCAACGATGGGACATTCCATGTCTGCCGCAACATTGTCTTGCTCCTCATTTTGGGTAATATTCCCGACGAAGCCATCGCCGCTGATATTGCTCTTCATTTTTGGTACTCGCATTTATGCCAGCTGAATATCGTCTGCAAATAACCATGATCTTGACAAATTCTTGAAAGAAACTCAAGAAGGCGAGGGAGCCATCGTTCCTCTTGGCCAGAACTCTACCATGTCTGTCTGCCTACCTCAAGATGCCACGGAATTCTTCTTGCACTTTATTTCATCCTCTGCTTCCATGGAAAAGATCCAGAATGAGTACGATCGTGTGAGGACGGCACCCTCGAGGAAGGATTATAGGGATAGGATGTACACCGGATTGCGGCCTTCTCATCGCGTCGCTTTCCAGGAGTTCCGCCGGTTTGGGATCGTTCTCCCTTTTGGTGCTATCAATGCGCACTTCAACGTTCCAAACCTTTCGCTCTTCTCTTTGGAAGGAACATGGTGGCAAACGGACTATGCGGACCCGCTGGAAGCATGGGAGTGAGTGCAAACATTTGTCATCCCAATAGAGCTTTTATTAATTCCAGATTAGCATGGCGACCGTGGTGAAAACTGGAAAGGTGTATGGCGCTAATGTCGAAGACATCTACGGTTGCCTTTACTTTTTCCTCTCCAAAGAACTTCGCGAATTCGCACATCGCTTCAGAACCATGAAATCATCCTTCACGATGACATGCTTCGATGCTCGCAGAGTTCCGCAAATGATTCATGAAGGCCTGCTCTCGGAATATAACCTCCCCCCGTCCATCCGATTCGACCGTATCGAGGTATCTAATATTTTAGATGCCAATTACGTCGGGATAAACGGTGTCCTGTCGTTATGGGGCCTTTCTGGCAGAAGGAAAAAATGCTGCAATTGTGGGGTATTTCATGAACTGGATTTCGCTCCAGCAAGATGCACGTGCGTCTCGAGCAGGTGGAGCAGCTATGATGCGCATCCTTCCTGCTGCAGCGGAGAAAAATAAGGTCAGTGATTTTATATTTCCTCCTAAGGGTATAAACTGAATTTCTTTTGCCAGGTGAAAGAGAAAGGACGCGTGATGACCCACGGTTTGTCATTTCCTTCTACTGTGGTGCTGATTCCACCTTACAATTTGAATACTTAGGCGATATCCAAAGCTTGCTTTTTAATTCGCTAGATGATATCGAAGCCTTGTATGACAATTCCAAGCCGTTCTCTGCATTCCTCAGGAAGCAAGGACTCGATTCAATCCTTAAGAAGACAAATCTCAGATTGCGTGAAAAGCATAAAATTGTCCCTCATGTGAGATTTATTGTCTACCTAGCTTGGGAGTACATATACCTGACCTGAACGATGCAGCGTATACTGGCACCTTTAACCGCACGTCCAAATGCCCTACCCGAGTTCCCTGATGATGATACGTGGTATTACTATGTGAGCACTTGTCGTGATAGATGGTATTCTTTTTTGGCTGATGCTGTTACTTTTTAGACGAAGCTCAACTGTTCAACTTGGGCGGAGAGATTTGTTGAGTTCGAGCGTGCTTGAATAGTTGCCGTGTTGGTATCCCATCTGCATGATATGCTCTGTCCATGGAAAGATATTCGTTCTTCTGCAATCTTTTGTCATAACGATAGGCAAGGCAAGGATAGGAAATGTGAATAGTTTTGGACACACTTACAACATTTATGTTAAAATGGGTGGCTGGATAAGGTATTTTGAATTGACCCTAAAGGACTTCCGAAATCTTGCAGCTGAGACCCCGAGGTATATCGGATCTTTACTGTGACTTCTCCCATAACGATAGAAGGCAAAACACCTTCAAGCTCCGAGATATCTTTTCGTGGCCCTGGAAAAGTAACCACAACACTACGGAGCTTTTGAGAGGTGAATGTGGTCTGACGATTCATGATGAACTTGACAAGTGTTGAAGTGGATAAATCGTTCCAGACGTGACATTCAAATTCCTCGAGTTCCGGGATGTATGCCATGGCCAGGTCGTCGTCAGCGGTAGTCAGTGCGCACAACAATTCTTCCATGGAGATGGTGCAAGGTCTATCATCAAAACAAGAAGGTTTAAAGATAACAGATCTCAGATGGGGAGTATGGCGCAGGAGTTCTAGAAAATGAATGGTTTCGAATAATTGACCGTCGGTGATCAAGGTGTGGATGTGTGCCTGGTCAAGTAATGGGATGATGGTGGATGAGATAGGGCCCATGCCGCGTTTTCGGTATTCGAGTTGGGTTAGTAAAGGTGCATGGATCAAAGGAAATAAGGCAGAGAAATTGTCTCCCCATTCGCGGATCGAAAGCTTCTCCAAATATCGTAGCTCTATGGGACTTCCGGGGTCGTTTCTCAACCCACCATCCACTGATATGTCCATCCTGCAGCTCTGTAAGTTAGAGCATAATCTAAGAAGGAGTGGAACTCCGTCAGCCACCATTTGCACATTATCCATAGTAAGATGCATGAGCTGTGACCAACACGAAAATTTTAAGAAATTGCCTTCAAATCCCGAGACGAAGAGGCCTGTAAGCGATGGTGCATGGAATGCCTCGAAATTGCACGTGAAGGAGAAGTTTTTCCATGTTTTCGGACCTCCGAGGCCCTTACTCAGTAGAGCGTTTGGAGGAGAGGAAGGGTGCGGCCCTTAGGTGGTGAACAGATCGTCGATTGTGAAAGGACCAGCGCGGAGTTGAAGTGCTGCCATCTGTCAGAGACACTGAGGACGACTTTGATGATGGCTGCGGATAATCTACGCTGAGAGGTAGTAAATTCCTCTCTATCGATATGTTCATGGGTCTTCCATTTGATCGTTCGAACCATGCTCCGATGGCCTTTGTAATGCCAAAAATCGGGGGTTCGGTCACCAGTAGAGTTTGAGAATGGATATGTAGTAGAAACTGGGACATGAATTGATTGCCACAGGAAGGGTGCAGATAGAGAAAGATGACGCCAATTGTAGCAGACGCGGGTGAGAATCGTTGGTGCTTCATTGGGGTGAATAATTGGGTTATGGGTGGACGGCAAGCACTGCCCGAATATTTCTAGCAAAATATCAGGAGGAATTCGGTTGGTTAGAGATGGGGTCGATATAAGGAACTGGGTATCTGAGGACGCCTCGACAACGGGATCCATTTGGCATTAGGCGAAGCTTGTAACTCGGATTTGTTAAACAACTTCAATCGATGATTCTAGGCGCTTAGCCGGAAACCGATGGCCGAAGTTTGGAAGGCAATGGAAGCCGAACCGAAAATAGATGCTTTGTCATGCCCGTGAAAAGCATGCGTCATCAAAGAGAAACAGCCCGCAAAACTTTTCCGCCACCAATCTTTCCACTCAACTCATACCGCGAAAACAACAGTGGAAAATTTCACTGCTCCTTCACCAGCGTAGGACCAGCGCGGTGACTTTCACCTCGGATGAGCCGTTTTGCTGCTTTCTTCCGGTCTGTTCCGGCTCTTCGTCACGGTCTTTCCACTGGGCCCCATCTCCAGGGGTTCCATTGTCCTAGGCGGCCTTTTTCTGTCTCTTCTGCTCTTTTAGTGAGGCAGCATGCTTTACTAAAGTCTCCACGATGGGTGAACCCGAAAACAGGAGAGGACGAGTCTCCAGCCACGCGACAGGAGGACGAAAAGGAGAGTGTGAATGACAAGAATGGTGACGAGGGTGATGTAGAGAATCCGGAGAATCCATCAAAATCGCCGTCAGAGCCTTCCTCCTCGGCCTCCACGCCGTCCTCCGACAGCCCGTCGGTGCACGATGAATCCAGTCCGCCGTCGTCGGCTTCTTCCCCGCCTCCGCCGTCGAATCCTGGATCGATTGCTAAGCAATCCGTGCCCGAGATTTACCCTCAGGTTCTGGCCCTTCCTATTGCCCGCCGGCCCCTCTTCCCCGGATTCTACAAGGCTGTCGTCGTTCGAAATCCCGCCGTCGTTGCTGCGATCAAGGAAATGATGAAGCGCGGCCAGCCATACCTCGGTGCTTTCCTCCTCAAGGATGAAAATACGGACAGTGACGTTATTACTGATATTAACTCGGTTCACCAAGTCGGAGTCTTTGCCCAGATTACCAGCGTATTCGCCGCTGCTGGTCGCGGGGAGGACGACAAGGAGGAAGGTCTGACAGCTGTGTTATACCCGCATCGACGCATAAAAATCACGGAATTAGTCAAGGCTGGCGGCGCGAAGATCGAGGAAGTCAAGGAACAGGAGGAACCACAGACAGTGGAACCTCCAACACCTCCAGCTACACCGCCTCCTCAGGATAAACAAGTGACAGAAACGACATCGAAGGGTAAGCGTTGTTAATTCATTTTTTGTTATTCTTCCATTAATAGACGCTTAATAGCACCGGTTCAAACGGCTTTCTTGCACAAGCATGATATCTCGATCGTCAATGTAGAGAATCTGATTACTCTGCCTTACAACAAGGACGACCAATATATTCGCGCTTTCATGTCGGAAATTGTCTCTGTGTTCAAGGACATCGCCCAGCTCAACCCTCTCTTCCGCGACCAGATCACCAACTTCTCCATCAACCAAGTCGCCGCCAACGTGTTTGATGAGCCAGACAAGCTTGCCGATTTTGCAGCAGCTGTCTCCTCCGGCGAGGTCCAGGAGCTTCAAGATGTCCTGGAGTCCCTCGTAGTGGATGATCGTCTTCGCAAGGCTTTGCTTGTGCTCAAGAAGGAGCTGATCAATGCGCAGTTGCAGAGCAAGCTTTCCAGGGACGTCGATAGCAAGATCGCGAAACGGCAGCGGGAGTACTACCTGATGGAGCAGCTTAAAGGCATCAAGAAGGAACTCGGAATGGAGAGCGACGGCAAGGACAAATTGATCGAGAAGTTTAGAGAACGCGCTGCGTCGTTGAAGATGCCTGATGCTGTCAAGAAGGTGTTTGACGAGGAATTGTCCAAGTTGCAAGGTCTTGAGCCTGCTGCTAGCGAGGCGAATGTGACGAGGAATTACCTCGACTGGTTGACCCAGGTATGTTTGTCTGTCTGCCCTGCATCTTTTACTCATCGATGCTATTTCACATTGCCTAGATTCCTTGGGGCCGTCATACACCCGAAAACTACTCCATCCCACATGCCCAGAACGTGCTCAATGAAGACCATTATGGGTTGGATGATGTCAAGTCACGTATCTTGGAGTTCCTGGCGGTGGGCAAACTTCGGGGTACAGTCCAAGGAAAGATTATCTGTCTGGTCGGCCCTCCAGGTGTGGGCAAGACCAGTATCGGGAAGAGTATCGCCAGGGCGCTCGGCAGGCAGTTCTTCAGGTTTAGTGTGGGTGGTCTGACGGATGTTGCGGAGATCAAGGGACATCGGCGGACTTATGTTGGGTATGTTTTTTTATCGCTTTGGGTATGGGAGAACTGACACCTTCTGTTGATGATGTGTAGGGCTTTACCGGGCAAGATCATCCAGGCTTTGAAACGCGTCGAGACTGAGAACCCGCTTGTGCTGATTGATGAGGTGGACAAGATCGGACGGGGTATTAATGGCGATCCTGCCTCGGCTCTTCTAGAGATGCTCGATCCGGAACAGAATAACAGCTTCTTGGATCACTAGTACGTACCTTGCCTTGCCTGGGACTCGATCTCATCACTCCGTTCACAGCATGGACGTGCCCGTCGACTTGTCACGTGTTCTTTTCGTCTGTACCGCCAACAACCTCGATACTATACCTGCGCCCTTGCTCGACCGCATGGAGGTGCTGGAGGTGTCTGGATATGTGTCTGAGGAGAAGTCACAGATCGCCTCGAGGTATCTAGGCCCTCAGGCCAGGGAAGCATCGGGCTTGAAGGATGCGGATGTTCAGCTGGATCCTGAGGCGGTGGATGTGCTTATCAAGTACTACTGTCGCGAGAGCGGTGTCAGGAATCTGAAGAAGCATATCGAGAAGGTGAGCCTGTTTTTTGGGTGCCTTTGGCTTGGTGGATGAAAGGTGAGATGCTGACTTTGTTGATTTGTTTAGATCTATAGGAAAGCGGCACTGAAGGTTGTCGAAGACCTTGGAGAGGCCAAGCTGCCTGAACCTGCTGAGAAGGAAGGTGAAGCCAAGGCCGCTGCATCGACTGCTACATTCGAGTTACCAGCCGAACCTGCTGGTCCTGCTGCTGCGCCATCAGCTACCAGTCAAGAGCAGGCAGCCAATGCCGCCACTGCGTCCCATGAGCACGACACCGTCCCTAACCAAGAACCTCCACCCAACGAACCTCCATCACTCGTCCACGAGCCCAAAGAACTTCCGGTCACGACGACCGAACGCAAGCCTCTGCATATCCCGTCTTCGGTGCATATCCGGATTACGCCTGATAATCTGAAAGATTACGTCGGGCCACAGATATATCAGAAGGATCGGCTGTATTCGACGCCTCCGCCGCCTGGTGTGAGTACCGGGCTTGGGTATTTGGGCAACGGAAGTGGGGCTGTTATGCCATTGAAGCTATGGTGCGTTTCACCGTTCTCTCTTTTGGTTTTTATTAGGACGTGTTTGAATTGATGTGCTTCTGATGGTTTTCTAGAGTATGCCAGGTAAAGGTGCCCTTCAGTTGACGGGTAAACTTGGAGAGGTTATTCGCGAGAGTGCGCAAATTGGGTTGAGCTGGGTGCGGAGCCATGCGTTCGCGTTGGGTATCACCAAGGCGGAAGATGACCAGTTCTTGACGGATAGGGATGTTCATGTGCATATGCCTGAAGGGAGCATTGGGAAGGAAGGTCCTAGTGCGGGCACAGCTATTCTTTCAGCTTTCGTGTCGCTATTTACCAAAACGAAGATCAACCCGATATCGGTACGTTCTTTCATCCATCTAGGCTACTTTTTTTTACTGTCACTGTTCCTGACCTCGTTGTTCTCGGATTTCCTCAGCTATGACAGGTGAAATCTCGCTCGTGGGCCAAGTCCTGCCCGTCGGTGGTCTGAAAGAAAAAATCCTCGCCGCTCATCGTGCTGGTATCACCACCATCCTCGCTCCTGCTGCTAACCAAGCTGATATTGAAGAAAACGTGCCGGAGAGCGTGAAGACGGGGATTAGGTTCGTGTATGTGGAAAATGTGAATGAGGTGTTGCATGAGGTGTTCAAGGGCGAGGAAGTGGCGGAGAGGTGGAAGGACACCCTGCCTCCTTGAATGGGTGAAAATCCGCTGTGATGCTACATCAGGCAACGGCAACTGTCGAGCTGATCTTTTCATTCCTTTTTTGCTGGGTCGTCGTGGTTCGCATATCCTCTATTCAACATTGTTCATTGGGCTTTTGCCACACGAGTCCACCAGACCCGGAAACGAATGGTCGACCCATCAGCATCGTTCCATCACCCGGCACGCCCAAGCTAAACTGAAACCTATTCATCCATGGTCTTGATACCAAAACGACTCCCCACCATACATAGACGTCTAAACTACCCCTCGTTGGCTTATCATAAAGTAATCTACACATCTGTTTTCTCTTTTCGATTGCTTTCTTTTCCTTTTAGCTTTATTCATGTTGTGTCTTTTTTTTTATTGTCACGCTTATATTGCTAGCAGGTAGTTTTTAGTTGCCCATTTGTATTTTAGAAATTGTTACCTCAATATGACCAACCTCAACTCAGGCCACGACACCGATACGTATGAGAGGACAGAAAGAATTACATACATAGTAGAAAGTGCGAGGAGAAGATTCAGGTACAGTTATCTGACCTAAGCTTGACTTGAAGCCAAAATTTTCCTCATGCTCCTTTCCCTCCGACTTTGATTACTTCGACGTCCATGAATGGTTCATACAGAATGCAATAACGAACCATCCCTTTTGAGGTAGTTGACAAACAGATTTGTCTTCTAAAGCATTTAGTACCTTTTCCTGAATTGTCGACTACCAAACAGACATTGTTATTGCGATTTACAGGGCCTGAATCTCGTATCAGAGGTGCTCCTCAACTGATTATCGGAGGGTCTGGCAAATCATTTTCCACAAAAAATCGGATATCAATCCACTTGTGTAGTCGCCTGGACCGTGCCCAATCTCTCAATTTCTCGAAATTCCTGCACGAATGAGCTTGTGTGCTATAACCGACGACAGCAGATAGTTCGGTGCTCCACTGCCAAACGTTCACTGATGTATCGGCGCTGCACCTGAAATGTATCATAACTTTTATGTCAGGATATTCACCCTACTAAACCAGTGTACTCACATCAGGGACTGGCGGATTGTATCAATACAATGCGATACGTGCTCTTCGTCCAAATCCGTGTCATTTCCATAGTGATCGCGGTGAAGTGCCCTTCTAACGTTGTTCTAAAGATCACTGTATTCATCATGAGAATTCGCGAAAGCAAATCGAGAAAAATCACCAAGCAGTGTAATTGGTGAAAAACGTCCAAACCACCGAGATAGTAACCTGGGTCGTCCTTGATGGGATAAGTTTTATTGGGAAGAAGAACAGCTTCGTTTCTAGGTATCTTCATAAAAGTATCTTCAGGAACCATGGGTTAAGACGTGACAGTGCATCCTGAATCATCATTATACGTACGATTGTAAAGTTCTCCCCAAGCGTGGTCTGCTTCATCTGAAAGACCTTGATATATGGTTTTCTGCTCCCTACCAGGCGTAAACGATTTGACTTCGTACTCGATGACAGAGTCTGCTGGTGCTAAAGAGGTGAAGCGAATAGATGAGCTTATGAACAGATGGAAGCGAAATGACTGGCACTCAACAATAAATAAGAGGCTCGTTTGAACGACATTGGAACCGTACAGCCTCTTGGTTCTTTGGAATAAAGAGGGCAGTCACCAGCGCAATTGTTTGCAAGACGATAATAACTAAGAGCAGCTTCTCTTTTGCAGTAATATATTTGTAATGTGTTCGAGGGCGAGATCTGCCATATGGTGCATCTTCCAGATCCTCGATATTCGATTCAACAAGAGGAAGGTGTTCTACAGATCCATGGTCCATGATATGAGACGTCTAGAGAGCACGTAAAGAAACTGGACAAGTGGGAGGATGCGGGTAAAAGCTAGCTAGATACCCAAACTCTTCAATCCGGTGTTCGGTTCAACCCGTCCGGGCGCAAACAGGTTGTCAAACGGTCGATCTGTAAAATCTTTCCTTGTCACCTGGAAGGATTTGACGTTGAGTTTTACCAGCAATCTGCTTACCATCGAGCCACTTTAAATCCATACTCTGACGTCCTTCTCTCAGTTCTACTCCCCATTTGGCTGCTCCAGTGACTTGGGCATATGGGCCGTTAAACCTATGGTCAATCTAAGTTCTCAGATAACAAATGCCGTCGGCTGATGGATGACATGAGAATGGCGCACAGGTAGACAAAGGATGGGGGTAAATATCGACTGCCATTTACAGGATGACCGGCTGGGCATTATATAACATGATTGGTCAAAATTCAGACATGACAAGACCACCTAACCCATTGTCTTCTACAATGAAACTCGCCATTTTCGTTGCAGCAGCGTTTGTTCTTTACGTGAATGCGAAGCCTCTGGTGAGTTCCAAATGACTTTTTTGGAGGCTGAGTTGGGACAAGTTTGCGTTTCGTTCTCTACAGCCACAAGAAGAAGTCGACCCAGATGTATCCGGGTTCGCCAACAGCGCTACTTCGAGATGGGTACGCAGCGAAGAGGTGAAGATGAAACTGGTTTTTTCTACAGCAATGTAGGCTGACGTAAATTTCTATAGCCAGCAGAAATAAACCCAGATGAGCAAGGGTTTGCAAATGGCCCTAACTCGTTCTGGGTACGCAGCGAAGAGGTGAGGACGAAACCAGCTTTTTCTACATCGGTGAAAGCTCACGCGACCCGCTCCAGCGTGGAGAAATAAACCCAGATGAGCAAGGGTTCGCAAATGGGCCCGACTCGTTCTGGGCTCGCCGCGAAGAGGTGAGGAGGATACATAATTTTTCCAAGGCAAGGCATGCTTACGTTGATTGCAATTGTTCTTTACAGGCAGCAGAAGTAAACCCAGATGAGAAAGGGTTTGATAATGGTCCTGATTCGTTCTGGGTGCGCAGCGAACAGGTAAACTTGAGGTTAGCTACGCTTGTCACAGTTAGCTTACTTGACTCTCAGGCCTAAGGATATATGCAAATGAATGGACTGTACTTTAATGGTCATGCATTAAGGCTAGTTCCTAAGTACATATCAGGACTGAGCGTATATGAATTTGGAGACGGATGCGAACAATGATAATGATATATTTGATTGGCAAGAAAGACTTCGCAGTATCTTAAAACTCACTGCCGATGAGTAAAGAACTACATCAGAATGTATCATCACTTGAAGATATGGCGACTCAACAAAAAATACCATGCACTGGACCCGAGTTGGGACATACATAGGTTGACAGATGTTGAGGAGGAGAAAATGGCATCTGTTTGCACCTGAGGCAAGGTGACATGCTCCATAGATTTCCGGCGACCTTGAGAATATATAGAAGTCAGACACCGTGAGCGAACAGTCTAACTATTTGGTTTGTCAGAACATTCAATATCTTCTTGGAAGGTTTCATACACCTGATGTAAGGGAACCAAGGTAATCTGGAAAGAAGATCAGCTTAATGACATTATAGAAGGCAGAGAGCTTTCTGGAGAGCCATTATACATACATTTCGTGGCCATTGTGAATACATTGCTCCTGGAGTTCACATGGTACGCGGCAGCGGTGATCAAAAAACCTGCCATTGAAAGGAGGTCGATGGAGTCGGATGGACTGACTTCCTGTCTGAAAATTGACATAGGCGGTGACCTGAGCAAGTATGAGAGGGAAAGCAAGAAGCAACTCTAGCCAGTTTGAAGCCAATCAGAGATCGGAAAGGGGCCACTGGCACGTCCAGTATCAGATACTCTTTCTATTTCTTCACGCTTTAGTGATAGTGGCTCTCAGCTCGGCGAAAACAGCCCAATAATCAATTCATTCCGCAACCCTCGAGCTCATTTTGGCCCTGGTTCCCTGCAGTTAGATGGATGAGTTTCACTAAAGAGTACGCACGCACCGTGTCCCGAGTGAGAATTTAGCGAAATTCAAAACATGAAGTAAGGTAAGGATTCAAGCTCACGGAATTTCATCAAGAGTTCCAGCGTGTATATGTGGAACATTAATTTTAATAAAAGATTCAAGGAAGAAGGTGGCACTTCACAGAACTGGGTCGTCGTTGTGAGCAAGTTGACACATTTGGCATTATTTGGCTACAGCTTCGAGTAACTGAACAATCACCCGCCTTCCTCCGAGTCCTTTCTTTTGGTTTTCTTGACTCTCAACTACACCAATGATTCTTTCCTACTCTATCGAGCCCTCGCATTATGCACATGCACATATTGCTAAATCTCCCTCTTCTCTTTCTTCGTTAAGATCTTCCCTGGACCACTAGTACTTGGAGAAGGCTACATATGGACACGCCTAATCATTTCTTTCCGTCCTTTCGTTCTCCTCATGGAAAAGATGATTCCTGGATTACCTTCTACTTGCCGGGTTTCCGACAAAGCTAGCATTATTTTCTGGTGGGCATGATTCGAGAATTTTGTAAGTAGCTTCTTCCTGGCTTCATTTTCCAGTATTGCTATTTTGAACCTGCTTCCGCAGTTCTTCGCCTATCTACGCATGTCCAAATACAAAGGTAATGCTAAGGAAACTGTTTTCGGTCTGATGATATTTTGAACGTAAGGTTATGAGTAAGCCTCCCTCCTGAAAGATCCCAAATTAAGCCTTACTAATGCAGCATCCAGCGATTCTGTATGTATTGAGATCCTAAAATCGACGCTGGTTACCACTGAAAGTTTTTTTCTGATCAAAGCGATGTAATATGATTTTCACACCAGATATAAGAAGAGCCTAACGGTCATCGATATTGAAAAACGTATCATTCAGTTGGCATTCCATGAAGGTTGTCATTCATTTTGATTTAACCCTTTTGCGTAGAGGTTTGAAATTTCTTCCAGACCATCTTGCTTTCAGGTTTGTAAAATAACAAATTCAGCCTGCTCTTGGCCTGGTCAAGCGTATTTATGGATTACCGATGGCCTTCCAGGAGATATAATCAATTCTCTTAGCAATAGTCAGTTTGACATCAACTTCCCTCTCATAATATGTATGTATCATGACTACATGGCCTGGTCATTTAACCTTTCATGGAGAAATCGTATAGGTCTCCCTTGGCATGACTTGTGAGGGGTTTCCAATTACCCTGCTGCGGGATATGTTCTTGTTCTCATCTATCGAAGAGAAGAAAGGGCGTTGAATAGAAAAGCGGGTATATAAGATACCTGACAGTCACTTTTTTGCCTCAAATCCTCTCCTTCATGGACACCCCACTATCAACCATCTCAATCCAAAAAGTAATAATCAACATTAGTCTCAACACCCAGCTGTGGGGCAACTTGTTGATGGGTACGTATCTTTGCTATACTTATGAGAAGCTGCTTGTGACACCACTTTGTTCTTTCAGGTATCTATACTGCAGTCTATTCTGGCACAATATACATCTATTGTAAACTCTCAGCATTTTACAGTGACTCGCGTCTCGCATATACTGACTATCAAAGGTAGTAACAAAAAATCTTCCAAGAGCTGGCTTGTCATCAGCGCTATTTCAATGTCATACATCACCTTCGTTACTGGATAAGTATTTGTGGTATCTAGTCACAGTCATTTTCATGGACAATGGAAGGTCATGAGAGTCCCTCTTTGATGCACTCTTTACCCCTATATGGACAATGTTCATGAACAATATTTGCACTTTTGTTCTCGCCATAGTGGCCGATGAGCTTCTGGTGTGAAAATATCTTCATTTTTGTTTCAGGTCTTGTATTGACAATCCTACCAAGATATGGTGTTGCTTCAACATATGGGACTGCTCATTTCTTGCCATCTCAGGACCATTACTTTTACTTTTAGGTGAGATAAGTATGAATTCAATCCTTTTTTGACTTCAGACTCTAGCTTACAATCTAAAGCTCTCGACTTGTCTGTGGTCATACTTGAGGCTGTCAACAGGTTCAACCCTCCTTTAGGTCTGAGCAAAATCATCGACAGATTGACTGGTGTTTCTCTCTTTGTGACCTTTACCACAACTACAGCGACTACCATTCTCATTGCATATTGAATACATTCTGTATCATGCCAGGATGTTCTCAAAGGCACTAGGACATGCCCCAACTACGTAGTCAAAATTTTAGTTCAGTCAGCCTCAGCATACTCTCTGATTACATTCATTTATGTGCCAAATTTTGCTGGTCATCCCAATAGGTTTTTTGGGTCTGAGATGGACATTAGGGTGTCGCACCAACAATTATGGTCACTCGAGTCGCCCTTGCAACTAACACAAGGGGCGATATTTCAACCGTCAGTTTCAGTCAGATATCAGGACTTCAGTTCAAATCTACCGTGTTCAATAGGACACAATCAGGAAAAGAGAGCATTTGCTTTGGGGATGCAACAGAAGCATGAAGGATCAGAAACAGAGCAGATTGCACGTCATTTAGGACATACACAGATTAAGAATAATTTTCCAATTACTGACTAGTTAGAGCCAGCAGTGTATCTTGTATTTCCACTTGGTAAACCCTCATAGTGATGCCTTGAAATAAATTGATTTAAAATCTATCATACAGTCACGATTAAATACTTCGACTATTTCTCGCCTCCCTGACTATGCTAATACACTTCCTACCTCCTAGATTTTGCCAGCTCTGCTACCAGCCACATCTCATCTCTCATCATCTGCCTCGCTACCAAATCACATACTCCACCGTTCTTACACACAGGTTGGGCATAGTCAATAACAAGGGGCTCCTCCATATGAAGGTACGATGCGGGGGTATGTACAAGGCTGACAGCTGGTGCAGAACACCGCCAGCACGTCCACTGTCGTCGACCCATCACGTCATTGTGGTGGTTTTGGAGAAGCTGGATTAAGAATAGCCTGGTCGGAATTTCAGGGGGGTGTGGGCTACAAAGCGCCGTCGGAACATAATAGTCGTACTTGATGACTGTATCTCCTGATATTCTATCCTGGACTTTAACCTCGTATCGCAGTGAACGTCTAGGAAAAGAGGGAAGTTCGAGATAGTGTCGCTTTGCCGATTTCTGGTTATCATTCTCGTCCCGCATGACAATGGCTTGCAAGATCTTGGACCGCAAAGCACTCTCTGTTTCAGTGTGATGAGTATTCCCAACAGTCTCGCGCCAAGTATCCAGTTCCTTAATCGCATCTCCGTAACGTCCAGTTTCATACAAGCAGCGGGCAAGACGCAAATGCGCTTTTTGAATGATATGCTCCACCTTTACTCCTGGAGGTGTCATTTTAAGGACGTTTCGGACATCTTCTATGGCATTATGGTACTGCCCTGAGATGGTTTCAATGATTCAAAGGCGCCGAGGTCAACATACGACCCACCTAGCTCGATGTGGCACGCGGCGCGGTTGGAGTATATTGTACGAATAAACTGTGGAGGACAGTTGTCATGAAAATGATTGACAATTCTTGTATACAATAGTGCCGAGTCTGAGAACGATTTCGCGGTGTATAAAGCATTCGCTTGGTCTTTCAGCTGAGCTGCTTCCTCTGGAAACTTTCAGCCAACAAGCTCTGTCAAAACATTATATAATTATTTGAAGGACTGACCAGGAACGAAAACTTCAAAAGTCGTCGTCATTACCGCAAAACTTCCATTCGAACCTAGGAAAGTTGTATGCGAATGAGTATTGAAATGGATGGATGTGCAATGCTGGAAGAGTATCGATCCACAACGAACATGTTTCAGCAATGACATCATGCATCGTGACCACGGGAATCGGGCAGGCATACTCTAGTTCAACATGAACTACTTACGCTCGTCAGCATCTACATCGAAACTTAACAGTCCAATCCACGAGACAGTCCAGACGCTTGACGGGATGGGCCACAGTCCGACTGGACGAGAAGAATTTTGCCCCATTTGTCCTCATGTAAGCACGTTCATTTGCAGCAATGATGTTTAACTACCTCTCTCCAGAGCAACAAAAATTTTAGCGCTGGAAATCTACGTCGCGAGGTGAAAGTGCCAGAAAATACGTAGCGCCCATCCATTCGACGTTGCTGACAGCTGTTCGGATTCGTCCGAAGGGACCATGGGGCGTGTTGTACACGTGTGCCTCCCCTTTACATGTTACCGACCTATGCGTGACACCTCTCCTTCACCTTTCTTTGAACTTACGAAGGTATGGGATGGATTGTATTTGTCAATTCCCTCTGGTTTACCTCGGATTCCTACTCTTTTAGGTATCATGCATATAGATGACTTAGGCCAAGATATTCTCTGGGAAATATTCCTGATGAACGCAGACCTCGATGCCATCGTGGATCTTGGTGGATTATATGAACCAGGCAAAGAACCACCACGATACAGATACAGCCCTTTAACTGTCACTCGACGCACTCACAAGTCTGCCGATCGTGGCGTCATCTAATACTTGAATCGTCCTCAATCTGGGGAAGAGTTATACACCTGGATTTCTTCGACCAGGTCAAGAATCATTGGAGAGAAGAGGTAATACGAAGGACTGGAGAGGCCCCTCTCTGCTTGAAAGGCGACCTTCTTGGTTACAGGACGGAGGATTTCTTTCTTGGTCTCATAGAAACGGAATGGAATAGGATCCGACGAATTGACGTCCGCCTATACAATGAATATGTCGCCGAGGATGAGGCATGGGAGCCACTACTACGCCGACTTCCACACTGGAATCATTTAATCTGGGATATTCCTATTATCGTATTCTATCACTACCCAAAGGAAAGCTCTTTTCAGACAATGCCCCACTGTTACGCGAATTCTATGCCACGGGATACCATTTAGCCTCAATCACCGTTGGGTATCCCAACTCCGACATCTGACTCTTTCTTCTCCGTTCTCAATGCCTGAAATTCTCAGAGCAACAAAAGAAATGCCTTTCCTCAACTCTATTCGTCTGGAGTCTGGGGTTCGGGCCCTGGGACAAATCACGAGTGACATTCAGCTTATTTCCCTCCCTCAACTTCGGAACATTGTCTTAACTGGATACCTTTCGACATGTCTGCAATTTTTGGAGCACGTAACTCCAGGACTTGGATGTGGCGTTAGTTTGGATCCGACTGATTCAAGAGACACAATCACAGAAACAGAGTTTGGCAATGCTATAGATATCTTCACCCGCTACTCACAGAATTACTTCGGAGTATACAATCCTAAACGTCTATTGCTCAGTTTGACGTCTAAATCCTTCTACATTTATGACCTTCTCGATCCCATTCGCGTTCCGTCATCCCCTTCCTTCAAGTTCACAATTCAATTCGGCCGTCGTTTAAGAGAGGACGCCAATCCACAATTGCTCAGGTCACTCATGCAATCTCCTATGACGTCCCTTACGTTTCTCGAATTACTACTTTTCACCAACGCTATTGAACCATCCGATCCTGATTTTGTGAAATTTACGCATATCCTCTCCTCCCTCGATACACTACAAATTAATTCCTTAGACGTGCTCCATCCACTCCTGCAAATACCAGCACATCGGGGGGTCCCTTTTCCTGCCCTGCGTACCCTTAAAATTGTTCAATCAACCAAAATATATGCGGAATCCATAGAGCCGTTCCTAGCGTGGAGAAAGAAGTGCGGAAAACCCATTCAGGTACTCGATCTGACATTCAGTAGCGTCTCATTATTCGGAAATCTCGAATACCTAGAGACTTTCACCGGGATGAAAGTAATGTGGTCGGAGCAATTTACAACGGAGGAATATATCTGCGGGAGTGGAGCCCGTGAACGATTGTATTTTGGTATGTTACAGACCAACTGGCCAAATTTAATGCCGTTAACATTACGCTCAGATAAGCGCACCTATTAAGCGGTGGAATAGGTCGATACGTTCGAATAGCGTACAGAAACATTATTATTCCCTCAACGTTTCCGCTTTACTGGAAGAACCCCTCCCCGAACCCAACAAAAATGGCATGTGTGATCTTCAAAAGTCGATTGCTGAGAGGAGATTAGCAACTTACCCCGTCCCAGCTAAAAAGCCATCTAGGATGCACAAAATTCTCTATATTTTGAAGGCGCGAGGATGATTGTACATAAAGGGAAGTGACTATGGAAGTGATATGGATATAAGGGCGTCTTAAATGAGAAATATATCAACCAAAATGTGATGGATTGTAGACACACAAATTTCAACTTTTGGTCCCTGGAGTGCTATTGTGAGGTAAAGAAGGTGTTGCAGAGCAGACAACTTAAAGATGATAAAAGTTAGGGGGACGGCGCGTTACGCGTTATACGTCAGGTGATCTAGACCATCGGCATCTGGTCGGATCACCTGTAAAAGAAAGAATTATTAGAAGTCCACCATGTCCACCATTATCCGCGAGTAGAAGCTACAACGTACAAACATTTCTGGCCCAAGTGAGAGCAACATCTGGAAGCCAAGTTTACTTTGAGACAGTAGAGCCACCGGAGGTCTGCCTGTACGCATGTCCAGGCCTGGACGACGAATTTTTGGGACAGTGGGATCAGGAGCAAATATATCGGATGGCCCTTGGAGACCTTCTATTCATCTGCTCCCGATCTCACTGTCCCAAAGTTAGGTCAAATCGACCTTTCAACTAAGAATTAGGTGAGAAACGTGGAATAGTCAGATATGAATAAGAATCGATACCCGTATAGAGAAAGCGACAATGTTCTTGATTATGAATTGTATGAAGGATACCAAAATGGGGCCTGAACAAGGCCTCGATCAACCTTAAAAAATTGGAGAGTTGCTGCATCCATACCTGTTCTGGGAATTCCAGAATGTCTGTCGGATGCACGGAAAGGGCTTTTAGCTATCGTTTTAGAACTGGCAGAATAAATATATTCGTGGTGTACTCACAGACAACGGAAGTATCGTGTACTTTGCATGCCTATCTAGGCCAGGCTCAATACGACCAACGTAGTGGGTAGTCTCCCACAGAGTAGTCAAACGAGATATCGAAATGGGAGTTGAGAGAAGCATGGTAAATTTGCAGTTGAGGCGGCGATGTAAGAAGAAGAAGCACTTCGTTATTCTTGGGGCATGCCACTTTTATCCTGGCCGTTTATGGCAACTTCTGAGAGATGTTGTAGTTACGCCGCTGGTGGATCAGGATACCTAGGTGCCGGACGATCCAGTCGTTTGGGACAGGGATGTGAGAAGACCACTAAAGGGGATATAGTAAAATAAAGGGCGACGGCTGACAAACACCGGTTCTAAGTATTTGAACAACACCAGGGCGAAAGAGCATGTAAGTTTTCCTGAAGGTCGTAAGTAAGATAAGCCAGGCAGCGCATAGTATAAAAATCGAACAAAAAACTTACCTGAAAACTCTGAAGCTTAGATAAATACTAAAGGAGGGTTGCGGTTGCTTTAGCCTCTTCTCATTAAGTATATCCAGTTCAAAGGTAACCTCCACGCTCAAAATGACTGCGTGGCGGTATTTTAAGCTTGTGGAAGATAAAAATACGCTCGCATTCTCTCGGTTCTATTTTTGAGACCTTTATTCCTGGCTATCTGGTTGAACATTTTTAGGCTCCAAGGTCCGTGGAGAATTGGTGCGAGCGCCCCGAGATGTCAGCGCCAGGAAGAGATATCAGACCCGAAGTTAAGGTAATAAAGCAAACAGAGCACAGAGCATGGGCCATGGAACCAACGATCTGGGTCGTCGGGTGAGTAATCACTAGGGTGAGAAATGGCAATGCAATTCTTATGCGAGTTACGACTTTTGCATCTTCGACTTGAATCACCAGCTCTAGGAGGTCGAGGTCAAGAGTGGTTGAGACCGGAAATTTTACTTAGGAACCGGGAATTGAACAGTCCGAATAGCCGAAGTTCTCACAGTTGGTCCTGGACTCCTGGTCATCGTCGACAACCGTTCCAATGATACTTGGTCATCGTCGTCAACGTTCCCGACATCGCTTTTGACCTCTTTGACAGGACAGGTTTAATTATGGCATTGTGGACGAATTTTGATTCAAAGTTCGCTCTCAAGTCCTCTATTATCATCATGGATTATTTACACTTTTTCTCGACAGCAGTCCCTCATGATTTATGTTGGGGACTCGGCGCTAAAAGCATTCCGCTGAATTTGGCGAAGATTTTATCTGCCTATGACCATCTTCACCAGCACCTGCTCGCCAGAATGAAATGTGAGCAGTATTGGTTTAGTTGGTCGTCTTGTTCTAACCACCATCTAACGCAGAATTGGATATCCATTGGCACGATTTCTGGATGGTTTTGTGTAACTCAAAATATGTCCGGACTTGCCGTATTTATTGGGAAAAGGGGATGGCCAGAATCCCGGTAAGTGTTCCAAATCTGATCCAGAAACTCCTTTTCTCCATCTCTTACTTGGCTTGCATCTGCTGGTCAGACGTCTCTCTCACAACATGAAGAAAGAAGCCCCTCTTCCTGTTGCTGAGTCTCATCACTGCGACCCGAGCTCTCATGGTCACCGCGGTCATCGACATTCGGCGATTCCCTCCTTATTTCGCTGAAAGCGTCGCCCAAGGTGGACCATCACAAGAACAACGACATTAGCGACCCTATGAAAAGAATGGATCATCTGAAGAAGCAGTCTTACAGCCTTCTTTCCGTAGCAAACCCGAACCCCGGCCACCGCCTGGAGAACCTTCGTCTTCACGCCCCCGTTTCGCGTCCATGCCGCAGCCTCTTCCATCCGAATTTCAGGCCCAACTTGGCATCGACAGGACCAGGATATTCAGGGGCCCAGCGAGCCCTCCTCTTGTTGATTTCACCCGGTTTGAAGATACCTATCGCGCACCGAGAACCGGAAATTTTGAAGGACTAATGGCGAGCACATCGAGGTCTCGCAGTGCTTGCGGAGCAGTAGCAGTGGACTGAAGTCCGCCTTCAAGCCGAACGAGTCTTCAAGCTCCGTGGCAGTGCACTTCTGGCTGCATCGTCAAGCGACTCTGAAGCATCGCCAGATCCTGCTGCTAAACGCAAGCCCGATCCTCGGTTGCTCCTTTCTTCACTTAGTGACATCCTAGGCGCGTCGCAGGAAGTGGATGAACACCTGGATATGCATGAGCTTCTCGCTGCACATCAGCTTGACCAGCTGGACTTCGAGGCAAGGGAGTCTGCTAAGACTGCGCTTTTGGAAAACAGCAGGGTCGTCGTTCAAGGTCAACATAGTCCTCTAGGTGGGTGTGATGTTTTCTTTCTTTCTTTATCCTCGAACCTTATCATTCTCATACTATTTCTATAGTCGTTCTCGGTGAACCGCTCCGCAAATCTTGGACATATTCCTCAACAACTCAGGTGCTGGGTGGAAGAGAGCATGAACTTCCAGTCCTTGTGGTCCATTGTGTCGAGGAGCTTTATCGAACAGGTGATCTGCATTTTTCCCAAGCGGGGGCACCAACTGATCATCCCTCGTCTAGGCATCTATCAATCAAACTTATTCCGCACCTTGCCCAACCGTTTTCGTCTCCTGGAACTCATCAATATCTTCGACTCCGAAGACCAGCTACCAGGCAGCGCCATACGCTCTCGACAGCGTTCGAACACACCCAAGGTTCATCCTAAGGCCGGTTTTGGCTTCAACACCTCTCTTCATCTGGAGTCCACCCCAGACATCTGCGCCCTCTTAACAACGTACCTTTCATCGCTGCCTGAACCCCTACTTGTGCCGCCCCTTTTCCGCGCTATATGGGATTGGTGTGACATAGAACATGACGAAGAGGACCAAGTCAAGCAACAGGAAACGTATGGCCAGCGGGTATCCCCTATTTCAATGGTGCGGTCGTACACAAACCCAACGGAGTCGGCTCATATTCTCATCGTCCAGCTGGTGTTGCACCTCCTTCCTTCTCCTAATTTTTCGCTCTTGGTGTATCTCCTCGCGTTCTTCAGCCAGGTTGCATTGGTTAGAGAGGAGAACGGAGTTGGCGTGCAGGACCTTGGGCGCATGTTCGGCGCACGCCTTTTCGGGTCTGGTACTAGCAGTTCTTCCACGTACACTAAGGACAAAGGAAAAGGAAAAGCCAGAGATGCAGGATGCGATGGCACAGGCAGCTCCAATATGTCGTCTAGCAAGGGCGAAAAGATGATGTGCTGGTTCCTGCGACGGTGGGGTCCTATTTCGGATGGATTGTTTGAGGTGGTGGAAGACGCGAAAATGGGCATTTTCAGGCCGCCTGTGATGAGGAAGGATAGCTTGGGGAAGGATGTGCTGTCGGGCTGGCTGGCCCAGGCTGACGACGACAACGATGGTTCCGAGGATGGAAATGGTTCTAAAGATGACGTGGGGGATGGTGGCGAGCAGCAGAGTGAGGACTTGGCTGGCGTCCAGGACGTGTCATTTGCTGCCGTTTCTCCGCCTAGTTCTGGTGCTAAAGGTCGTTCAGGGGCCTCCAGCCTGAGTAGAACCCTTACGATCCCTCGTATTCGCATTCAAGCATCGCCTCCTCAAGACCATTCTACTCCGAAGACGTTTCAACAGAGGAAGAGAAAATCTTTCCGCACGTTGTGGCCGATGTCGACCGTCCGACATGAGTGACTATGGTAATCTCCTCTGTCATTCTGTCCTATATCTGTTAACCGGCTCGTTTAGTAATGGTTACGCCGGCACCCAACCCACACCTACTCGACCTCTACCGTATCCAGGCATACGCATACCGTCGGCGAAGCAGACGAAACTTTCGACATTACGCAGCTCAATGCAAGATCGCTCTCGTCAAGCACTTATCCTGGAAGCCCTCACAACCGAGTGCGTCGATCTGCTAGCCACTGCTTCGAACCTTACGTCTAACTCTTTCTTACAGTTGATGAACGACTAATGGATGTGTCCATGTCTGCTCTCTTGGTGGATCAAACCCTTCCCTATCACCTCCACTCAAACCTCCGAAGAACCTTCTCTCCAACTCAAATTCCAGCCCCACTACGTCAATTCTGCAGTTCAGACGGAACCTCAAGGCCAGAACGAATTACCGAACCACGATCAGACCCCATTCACCTGGTCAACCTTCGCTTTTAGATGATCGCACCTGCGTAAAGCACTTCCAAATCATCGCAGAACTAGAGAAGCAACTCAGAGATCGTACGGAATGTCTGACGGACAGCTTGAAGGATTTGGCAAGATGTAAGCTGGAGTTAGAAGCTTCTCGTCGTAAAGAGGAAGTCAGGGAATTAGAAAAGATATGCTTGCAGTAGTAGCCGACCGTAGGCTTTCAGGGGTCATTGCCGAGGAGGGATTTTGAGAGGGAAATGGATGGATGAGACTAATGAGCGATGCATCGATGCATGGTTATGTTCATTGTACCATCTAGAACCATGAATTGTACTGTCTTCTGGAAGGCCAACTCTTGATAATTACGAATGTTGCATGATACTTGTCAGGTGGGTTGAAGGCTAGTCGAGTCTTGTTATCCCTTCTGCTGTCTCTTTTGCCTTGGGTGAATCCAAACTGAAGGGCTGCTTCTGTTTTGTGGGTGATGGTGTTATGTGGTCGCGGAAGATTACTCTATACACACGACTTCCTATTCTATTCTATTCGTTAACATGGCAAGCTTAGGAGAAATAGTAGTTAGGTGGTTTTCTAACTAGAACTAAGACTAGGCGTAGATAGAACAAGACTATGAATTAGGGCAACACTTTTCCTGAGCCGGATTATGCTTCACGACTAAGTATCCGGTCACTAAGATTTAGTTGAAGACTCAAAT
>JADNYJ010000234.1:0-55190 GCA_015501075.1 Gymnopilus junonius
GTCGGTGATATGGGGATTAAGGGCTGAGGGGAGAACCCACGAATTCCGAGCCAGGTATACATAGCTTTTTTATTGTGTGGATGATAGATGGATAGATGGTATTTGGCATGTATGATGGATCAGTCAGGTCGGAAATGGGGCGGTCGTTCTTTTCCGGCTGATGCTGGATCACTTGGGGAAAAAAATCAAAATGGGCGAAGAAAACCTTCGGTACATTTACTTCATGCGCATAGTCAGTGCGAAGACGTACGCGCCTGAAAATTTCGAGGATTTAGTATCCCAGGAAAGACATTATATTACGTATTCTGAATCTCGGCATTGAACCCGAGTTCCAGATAAATCATTCATGCCATACTTGCTTTCGAATCAATTTCGATCCGACCCCCATTCTATCTATCTACATGGATGAGTATGTATAATTCTGGACACGCAAGAGAAAAGAAGAAGGAGAATACGATTACTCAGGCGGTACTTCGGCTTCGCTGGCTGGCTGCGCCCATTCTTTCGACAGGTGTATTGCTTGATCATGAGTACCTATTAACCGGATATGAGCAGCTATACAGGATCAGCTACAGAGGCACAGCCGTGTCCAATGCAATGCAATGAAATTAACTCAGGTTGATTCAATTTCGGAAATTAATTCGAACGAGACTGTGACCCGGAATAATTTGGGTATCAGCATTTCCAAATTTGATTAACAGTAAAATAAATACACTCATAATGGCCGGGTTGGGGTATCGAACAGTCAAATTACTATTACCAGAGCAAAAGAAGTCGGAAATCAAAATCAAACCACCACCCACGCGCGGGCTCTCAGAACCTTCCCTTCCTCACCTCCGCCCTCGTCACCAACCTCGGCTCACCCCCCTCCCTCTCCCACCTCTGATACAAAATCGTATCAAGGTCGACCTGGACCCATTCGTGCACGATATCGACACAGGCGAGCATGGAGCATTCGGCGAACAGGCGGATCAATTCTTGTTTACGTCCTTTCAGTGGAATAGGGAATTGAGCGACGCCCCATCGGAGGGAGAATACGAGTTCGCGGAGGGAGGGGAGGGATTTTAGGAGGGGGAGTTCCTGTTGGGGTGGGGTGGGGTGGAGGAGAGGAGAGGAAGGAGAATATGAGTTTGAGAAAAGAAGGGAAGAATGGGAAGATGAGGATGATGGAGAAGGGGCGTACGCACTCCGGGAAATAGCCCCACCATCTCTAGCACTTCCAGTCCACTCAGGAAGCCCACGATTAGCTCCAAACGAGGTCGAGAAAAGTACCCTCCGAAGCTCAACGTGCGCAGCGCACCCAGCTCTTCGTCCAGTCCTAGAATCGGATCCGTATTGGAGTCGTCCAACTCTGGAACCCACGACAGCCGAGTGACATGTCTCCCTGGGAGTAAAGCCTCAATGGCCGCGCGGTTCCCCCACAGAGCATCTAGTTTCGGACAGGCGTGAGGGGAGAACGGAGCTGCGCGTGGACGGCACCCGAATGAGAGTTCACGGAGGGAGGGGATTGTTGGATGAGGATTTTGGATATGGATCGTTCGTCGGAGTGGTTTCCCCACATGAGCTTTTCGAGCTGGAGCGTTGGGGTTTGAGAGGAGGAGGAGGAGGAGGAGGGGTCCATGTCGAGGAGCTCCCCGCAGGGATGACCGCCGAAACCTCGGAATACGAGGGTTTTGAGGTTGATCATGCATTTGAACGCTTGTTTTGTGAGATCCCATAGTGGATTTTCTTGGTAGACGACGATGGAGAGGGAGTAGTATTCTTTAACGTATCGTGCCAGACGGGGTGTTTGGGTGATGGTGCGTAAGAACCCGATGTGGAGAGGGGCGTTGGAGGCGTCAGGGCCGGAGATGGAGGTGTATAAGCACCGCTCGGCGTAGTGGCGGAGGGTTTGGGAGGTTATGCAGAGGGTGAGGAGCGTTGGGCGGGATGTGATGAAGGAGACGATGGGGTGGAAGAGTTCTGGAGGGATCTTCGGACCCGAGAGCGTTGGAGTGCCTAGTGATGCAATGGATGACGTGGGTTCTATGCTGGTGTCTGGTGGGTGTAATATCCGCGATGAATGAGCGCTGGTCGCTTGTAGACGTGGAAATGATAGACGTACCGCATCGTAAACGTTGAGCACCGTAGTAGACCATGCTTCACCCGAGGCGATGAGGTGCTAGGATATGGAGAGCGGATGAGAAACGCAGTTGGGAGGAAAGGCACGCATCGGCCTTGAGGACGGTCAGGAGGGAGGCCTGGCAAGCATCCAGTTCTCCCACTGTCTCGTCGGGCATCACCGGTGTGTATTCAAGCCTTGAGGTAAGTGGAGACGTCGCTTGTCAGTGGCAAAGAGACGTGTTTGAATACATACCGTGGCTCAGCGTGCACGTTGTCGAGATAAGATAAGAATACAATGGTGAAAATTTGCCAGCTTCAGTGAGGTCGAGGCGGTAAGTAAGTATGTTCCCGAGTAATTTCCCTGTCTGAACAGCTGTGAGCTTTCTCATTGATACCTTTGGACACCGGTGATAGATGGCCATACTTACAGAGGGCAGACACCTTCCTCATGAAGAGAACTTGTCGTGAAGAAGAGGCAGAGTTTCCGATGTGATCGATATGTTGATAATAGATATCCACTGAAGTCGATTAGAAAATAGGAACGGACTGTGAGCCATAGTAAGTGCGACAACCGATTCTCGTCGTTGCAAAGATTCCGTGCTGGCAGGTCGTTGGACGAAACGATGGGGAGACAAGGAGGCTTGAAGACAAAGCTCGGATTACGGACCGATCCGATGTCGAGTTGAAGTCGAGGGCCTAGACCAGGCACCCAGGACCGATCGGGCTTTGACAGGAAGATCGATTACATAACCCCAACCGATCATGAACGGTCTGTCGCCGCCATGAACGTTGACGTTGACGTTGAGCAGGGCTCTCCGTCTTCTCATCTGTACCACCACCTCTCGCCCGCCTGGCCTGACGCGGACACTCACGACAATTCTACTCTCCTCTACACTCTCTTTCAATTCCCAGCTCCTGCTTCCTATTCACGCCATGAACTTGGCGACGTTCCGCCTGTACCTTCTCCTCAACGTGGGACTCCTCTTCGTAGGTCTATCTCCCGCCTTGGCTCAGTCTGAAGAAGGAGGCGGTAGCGGTGCTGCTGCTGCTTCTACGTGTCTTTTTTCCTGTCCCGAATTGGATGCGTCGTCTTGGCCGTTGGTGAAAAGACCGCATACGATTGGATGGGAGTCGTATTATTCGATCTTTGAATGCGTGTAAGCCCCTCTTCATACCTCTTCTCATGAATTTTTGAGGTTTAGTTCTCGTTCTACCCCTCCCTCCCCTTCTTTTTCTAGCTACGCCATACCCAAGACGAACCCCTCACAAGGACTGCACGAGCACAAATGCAGCTACGACAAGGTCCGCCTCTTCCTTCTCTTATTTCCCCCCTCTTCCCTCGTTCTCGTCACTCACTCACCTCTTCTTTCCTCCAGCAATCCGGCATCCAAAGACTACGCGCAAAACGACAACTGCCCTCCACGCGCTATTCAGTGCCCCCAACCCCGCCTATACGACCCCGAAGACGATGAAGGCGAAGACCACGTCGAACCTCCACTAAATAAGCCGAAGTTCTCGAATTTGGACGCGGAGGAAGTTCCGCCGTGGGTGGAGAATGGGCGTTATCTTTTGTTTTTGAGTGAACATCACCCGTGTGAGGGAATTTTTGGGTTTGGTTTGGCGTTGTTCGTTGGGGTTGGGTTGGGGGAGGGGAAGGATGGTCGTGAATTAGTGGCGGGGATTTCTGAGTGCGTTTGTGTCAAGCCTTTGTTGTTTCCTTCTCTTTATATGTATAGACTGATTCGGACTATGTGATATAGTTGTACACCATGAAGTAATACTAGAATGCGAGATCGTTACCCAGCATACCAGATCCAGATCTGAATTCGGTTCCCTCCTTTTCTTTGATTATCTTATCTCTCTTCTACTCTACGACTCCATCTTTCTCACATTTTACTTCCTGCGCGTATTATATACAGTATTCTGGAAGTATCCTGGACCGAACTTTGACGAGTCAAGGTACTTTCAACTATACCTTCCAGTGAGTTCCTCTTAATCACTTTCTGCTGTCCCAGTCCGAATTTAACATCCCACAAGTCTTTCATTATACGGCGCACCTTTCTCTCGGTACCTATCAACAGCACGGCCCGTATCAAACCTCAACGTTCAACATCAGCCTTGAAAGCTTGAAGCTCGAAGTGCGCCATGTCACAACCCCCCATCCTCGACGTTTGCGATCTGTCGACTAGGACTTCCAGTGAAAGTGGAGTGGAAGTAGTCTTAGGGCAGCTATACGTTTTTCGCTGGTTTTCAACTGCACATCAGGGGTCGTGAATTGAAGTACGAAGGCCTAGCGTACGTCCTTTTTTTCCTTTTTGTATCACAGCTTGTGACGATTTCTCTAGTTGTAGATACTTAAAAGGTTTCGGTTTTCAGCCTCCTCGATGGTCGACTGGCTATGGGTGTTTCGTCCTCCTGCCTCTTTTCTACTCCCGTCACTCTATACCGCCGTTCACGGCCCGCTCGACGTCGGCTTTGGTGCGTGCCATGTTCACAGTACCCTTCAAGTTTGTTGTTGGAAATTGGTCAGTCAGGAGGGAGGAAGATATCGCTTCATGAGCGGTGCGGCGATGTGCTTACGCTGATGTCTTATCTTTCCTCATCTTCACACTGCTTAGGAGTCATTCCACGTTTCACCTTCAACGATAATCGACCCTGCAAGTCTCAAGGCTTCCACTTTCACCTCTTCGTCAGCTTCTATGTCTACGTGAGTTCCGTGAACGCTGCCTTTCTTTGCGTCGTCCATCTTCATGGTAGGTTTCATCTGTTGATGTTGTATGCAAGCTTCCTAGATTATGTTTTAACTGTTACGGTGACTGGCCGTACTTTGATCCAATGTGCGTACGTACCTTACAATTGGACTTCTTTCCTTGACTTTCGTTGGCGGTAATCATATAGATGTCTGCTTGCATCTTTCCTTTTTCGTAAGCTCTTTCATCTATCCCTTTATTGTCGACCTGATAGTCTCATTTTCCATTTCACGATCACGTCGCAGAAGGATATAGGTACTCTAGACCAACGTTTCTTCCTAGGATGTACGTATACATCTCTCTTTGAACTTTCCTTTTCCAACTGACTAATAATATATCATTTTCAGAGCAAGGATCTATACGCACCGAAAGGTAAGCAATAGTGGAATGTCGATTTCCTTTTGAAGCTTGATTGACAAATCGCTTGTCGCAGCCAAGACTTTTGGTATCTCCCGAGTGCATACGCCCGCAAGCCTGCTACTGGAGCACCAAGCGCTCAGGGTTTATTCCGCCAGGCACGTTTGTGATTATTATCAGGGTCTTTTTAATCTAATCTCGTTATGTGGACCCAAGTTCTAACTTGCGTAATACGTATATCATTGAGAAGTACGTTTGTTCCATTGAATTCTTCTAGTCTGATATCTTAAGCGACCTTGTTTAATTTACACTGACATAACTTTGATTTGGTTTACACTCAATCGCGCTGTATCTCGAACGCCAAGGCCGTCTGCGCCTCATGCCCGATTCCCCATCCCCAAGGCTTCAAAGTCGATCTTGAGAACGCGGCAGGATTGAAAGAGGACTGCTGCATTCTAATAGGAGGTATGTTCTAGATCGCTAAAATCATACTCAATCATTAAATAAGCCACGGTATCTTCGACGGGCAGCTCTAATGGCACTTTTTTGTCAGCACGAAGCTAACGACGTCAGAGGAATATGTCAGACATCGAAGCCAAGGAAAAAGGGCTGTTGGAACGGAGATTTAGGAGATCCTTGCGTTTAGATAAACGAGGATGGAAGGAAATGTCCCATATAGACCTGCTGCTATATGTAAAGTCTTCCAATTCGTTTCCTGTTATCTGAACCATTTAGACTAACTATCAAACTGACTTTTTTGCCATTCGGTCTTTGATCGACGCGTCTAGACCTCCGCTGTTGACTCTTTTGGATAGAAGGCATATTGCTGGCTGGTGCTCTCTGCCCGCTCCATGTCATTTTACCTTCCGCATAATCAATCATTCTACTCGATTCTGGTTATTATTTCCCAGGCTTAATACGCGCGTCGATTTATTGGTGAGTACATCGATTATGTCCTTTATGTCCTCTACTCAATACCATTTTCAATTTACACTACTTCGCATCCTGCCTATCTTTAGGAACCACCAGGACAATTACTTGCAAATGGGCGAATATTTCTCGATACCGTTCTAAACTGTAGGTTCACACACTGTCTAAAAATTTCAAGCCTCACGGCAGAGTCTTTGAAGGGTTTGATAGGCATCGGCCATAGATTTTTCGATGCTGGAACGCCAATATCCTTTTTTAACACTTACCACTTGGAACGAGATAAAGGTGACGTTTGTGATTTGTCGATGGAATGAATTTGTGGCAGTTGATCGTTCGCTTCATCCGAGTAACGGCTACTAGAACAAAGTCTGACAGCATTGTTTGTATGTACTCGAACATTATTTCGTGGCCGGAACATCGAGGTACGAGCAGAAGTTCGGCAGCGTATGAAGACCGAGATATGAATTCCATATGCTCGCCTCCGATCTTATCTGCGAGGTGGCATAAGTAACTCGTTGGTTCCTCTTGCTCACGGCTTAAAAAGTAGATCATGCCTTCGTGTCACTGGACGGTTACTGTCGAGAATAAGGGAGTCAAAGAACAAACTCGTGTAGGACCATCCAGGAGTTTGAAAACACGCATCCATGAAGGTTCGCATATGATCACTTTCCACCCTGGAAAATCTTAATCTTTCACGTAAGTAAGAGACATCGAGGCCGTTTCGGCTTGAATTTCAGGCGTTAAATTGAGATTTGAATGGAGAGGGCTCGCCCTTTGCCCACGAGTACGGGAAAGTCGGCTAGTCGTCTGACCTCAAAGCGCATTGCATAAAAACGTCCTCTTCAACAGTAACGATCTTCAGCCTCCCGCCCCTCTCCTACTCGAAAGTTCTTTTTAATCTATTACTACCTTCTATACATCGCGTTCCATGACTTCTGGTACGCCTCTGTGCTTTCAGAAATGTTCGTTAATCGATTAACGCCCATTTGAACGCCAGCTGTAATGAATGCTCTTCGCGAGCCCGGCATTCTCGTCACCATATTTCCGATTGTTTGCTGTGACCCAATTACGATTCCGATTCTACCTATCAATCCACATATTCGTTTACTTCACGTTTGCAACATTTGGCGCACAGTCATGCTTTCTCTTCCGGGCCTCTGGGATACCTACATTTTTTCTGCAGGTTTTTTCTGTCGGCCACGGCTTCAGATTGATATTTTTGACTACTTCATCACCTGGAGTGGTTTCAATGCACTTACACTAATCTTTCTCGACAAAGTCGACGTTAAAGATCATGGGTCTTTGGAGGATGACCTTTTCGGTGGCGGTCGTATTAGCATTGTGGACGACATTATAAGCCCCTACGCCAACCGTATCAAGTTTATTCGTTGTCTTCTCAATGGTAACGAAAACAGGAAATTTCTACTTGGAATACAGCAGGGCGCCTTCTCGTTATTGGAAGGCATTGATATTACATTCATCAATACCATTGCTCGCCCTTACTCGGCATTCACATCTCAGGATATCTCCCACTTTAGGACGTTTGCATCCCTCCCACGCCTTCGCAACGCGACTTGTCGAATCTTCAGTGGTATAAACCCAATCGAGCTCAACCTACCATATTCAACTCTGACAGCATTGGACCTGGACGCGTCCCCTATTTCTCCCAAAGTTTTTAACCGCATCATGTATTTGACACGCGACTCTCTCATTGACGGCCATTTCTACCTCGACTTCCGCTCTGATCTCATCGACTCCTTATCAATTCGTGCTCACAAGTTCTACACCTCACCAATCGTCATGTCCTCCCTTTCTACTTTTAATCTCTTTCTGATCAATTCCAGCGTCGACCCCGATTTCATCCTCAATTTCCGGTTCCCTCTCATTCAAGATCTTTGCGTTGAACGTGCAGAAAAGGTGTTGCCATTTAAATGGGACCTGCGACAATACTCCGCATTACTGTCATCTTCGGCAGGATTACTGAAAAAACTGCGTCTCGCGAGTTTTGCTTTGAAAGATTCCCCGTCATTACATGGTCACGGCTTATTTTGCCTCTCAACACCTCCTGGCGAGGTTGAGGCGTTGTTCAGCATTATTCCTCGGCTCACAAACCTTCAACTATCGACTGGCTCTGGTATACATGCGGTTACTTTCGGGAAGATTGGGAGAGGCGAAATGCTTCCGCAGTTGACAACCATAGATCTGACCGCCGATATCGACCCTATTCCACTCTTCGAGATGATCAAAACACGCAATGCCCCGACTCACTCTCCAGCGACATCTCTTATTAAAAGTTTTTCCTTGACTTTACCATTGACTACTTCCTATAGAACGAAAGTCTTTGAAAAGGAAATAGAATCACTAGTTTCTGTCGAAGAGCGTGACTTGCTGTACCTCCCATCCTGCGATATTTGCGATAGGATTTAACCAACGCTTCACGGTTCAATTCCAACTTTACTTTGCATCCACTTCTTCTTTATCTCACTTTTTGTCCTTGGTCGACAGGAACATTGTATATAGTCCTTAGATATCCGTCGAAATATGGTATTCTGCTTCGTTGAATGGTTCCAATTTGAATGTCTCTCTTCCTTCACTGGCATCTCTCCTGACTCTACTTTCTACTCTATTCTTTGTTACACTTATCACTGCCAGGAACATTGTACATAAGCTTCATAAACCTCATAGCCCTTAGATACTTGTTGAGGCTCGAAATATTACGCCTTCTCATCGAATCACGTGGTTTAGTTGATCATGATACCGCCCACACCGCCGCTCAATTTTTGGTTCCAACCAACAGCTTCACTGCTGCTCTAGAATTCATGTTTTCGACGTTCTCTATACAACATGATATGGAAGGAATATCAAGTCCACCGGTTTTATCCAATACTCGCGCATCGATACCTGACAAATATGCATTGACAAAAAACTTCTCGGCTTCCTTCACTGATTAAGATCCGGGACCCCCGAAATTGCGTGGGCATGTTCCTCTCAATTCAACTACCATGTCGTCCTTCCAGAATTTGCCACCTGAAATCATTGCGTACATACTTGGTCTCAAGCAGAAGGATAAACGGCTCCTTTATCACACATCGCTCACCTGCCGTGCTCTGCAGACACAAGCTGAAATTTTACTCTACTCCCACATCGTCTTCGGCAAGCGACAATTCGACACCCTCGCGCTCTTCGCCCGAACCGTGCTGGACAACCCGCGGCTTGGTCTACTTGTAAGATCCTACACTGGTCCTGTACTAGCTACGTCCATTCCAAGTTCCAATATTCCTCAACCCTCATCGATTCAGAATCAGCAAGGACGTTCTGACAGCTGGTTTGCGAAACTCGTCAACCTTGAGGAACTTGACATAGTGTCTACCTCCCCAGGAAGCCTTCCCAGCTGCGGATCGACACGGCTCATAAAAGTTGACCTGATCGGAATGTTCACCTTCTCAGAGGTTGAACAACTCCTCACGAATCAGACCGAGCTAACCGAGCTTAGCATCGTGATGGATGCCGCCTTATCATACGATTCCGATCCCACCCCATTTTCGCCCCTTGCGTGCCCCAATTTGCAACTGTTCAAAGGTGGCATGAACGGTGCGCAGGCATTGTTCCCAGGAAGGCATCTCAGGCGATTTTGGTGGGGTTATACTCCAGGACAACTGCACGACGATTTTCAGTTACTCGGTCGAATTGCGCCCCAGTTGGCACAACTTCGTTCTCTTACTTATGTTCCGGAGAATCACTTTCACATCCACCCACTTTATCACTTACCAGATTATCTCCCTTCACTTCGATTCTTGGAGCTTCGGAGGATATTTCCAGAGGTACGTTACTGATTTATTTTCGTTTATGTCTTCTCGACATTAATGCTTGTGCTTGAACTTGGGATCTAAGGACTGGTTAGCCATCCCTAAATTCCCCCAGTTAATAGCACTGCTCGTCCTGGAGCCTCAAAAGCTCATGAAGGGTGTAATGCATGAATCGGAACGTGTTTTGGAGCTTTTCACTAAATGTCCGCTTCTCGAACGTGTCGATATCGGGGCAAGGGATCACCGTGTCGTTAAGGCCTGCTACAGGTTTAGGCGAGGGGTCGAGAAACCTGAAGTCATTTCGCTGCTTGCAGCTGAACACGGAAGAAAGGAGTTTATTAACGATGACTGATATGCGATATCGAAGTTTACCTGTCATTAACTCACTTGTCTAATGTAAAGGACATCCGGCCACTCTGGATGGTATTTGTCAAACTTGTAGAAGGAAATTGAAGCAATCTTGCGGATACCTATGCAAGAATATACGCCTGCATGGTTGTGATTTGAGTCGAAAGTACTTAGAAGAATACGTACCCAGGCGCGCCTTCCCATTGAATCACGTGGTCTGGTTGATCAAAACAACGTTAATGTAACGATCCGGTCCGGTTCTCCCATCCCGGCCTCGCCGTCTCTTTCTTATAGTTAATCCTCTTAGTTATTCCTTTAACTCATCATGACTCGTATCCTGACTCGCTCTCCTCGCTCTTTAGATATTCCTAGAAAACCTCCTAATCACATGACTATCTACCTCTGGTATATAAACTGTCCGTCGTAGCTAGTCCTTTTTCTTTTACAATTTTATTCCTTTTATCCAGTTCCTTCCCTGTGCGAAACTTCTCGTGTGTCGAAACTTCCCCTTAGTCATCCAACTGAGGCCGCTTTCGTTACAGTTAAGGCGCTGCTCAATTTTGACTCCAACCAAAAGCTTCACTGCTCTAGAATCCACCTTCCCGATGCTTTCTATTTAACATGACATTGAAGAAGTATCAACTACGGTGTCTTAACGCTCAAATTTGCAACAGGAAAGCAACCGTCCATTCCAATCTCTGCCTCGGCTCCGCCTTCCCAAAAACCAACGTAGGAGCCTTTAAAGTCTTGCTTTCGTCGTCTGTGTAAGTTCTTCCTCCAAAGTATGTCTGTGTAATGCGTATTTATGTACTCATTAGACATATCTTGCACATTGGCGATTTTTACGTCGTCCGATAGAGCACAATTCGCATTCCAATGAAAGAAGCTTCATTTCAACTTACCCCTGCAATACGCCTCGATTTAGTACTGTCGACACCTTCACCACCAGTCATCTCAGCAATATCCATGTCGAGTTCTGCCTTATAGGTATGCAGCATGTCACTTCCTCGATCGAAGAGGTGTCATTTCAAATGCGTCTTGGTTGACGCCACCTTCAGTTAATATGAACGCCATCTCCCGCAAACAATTCTTGGTGGCAATGGGGCTCGACACTGCCTTTATCTCTCGCGCACATTCATAGCACCCCCTCCCTACCTTCCTATTATCGGTAGCTCGAGCTTGACAACACATCGAAGTCTAGATAAATAGGCGGCGGACGAGAGGTCTCTAAATGACGCAAGGAGGATGTCGGAGTCGTGCGGTGAGGCTGAGGCGAGAAGGAGGTTTATTTTGGGCGTTGGGCGTGGGCTCTTCTTCTGGTAGTGCTTCTCGAGGCTGCATATGAACGTTGGATGGTTGCAGTACTTGCCGTATGTTTTCTTCCCTGATTTTCTTTCCTTTTATTAAGCTTAAGAGCAGTCCTATGTAGGTCGACTTTCTACACCTGAAAAACGGGTCCTGAAAACCAATTAGCCAATTTCACTAGCGCCGACTCCCCTCCGACACTGCGCTGAGATTACTGCGCAAAGTAAGTGCTATTATCTAGATCAGGGAAAATTTAATGATCTCAGATGCGTTCTACTTAGATGCTCTCCTCCTGTTGGAGTAGGCCGTTCTGCCTCGTATCTAGGGAGCTGGTGCTCGGAGACGCGTCGAGCAGGCCGTGCGGATAGCGTCGCACGTAGTGGCAAGAGGCAAGCTTGGAATTGTATTGTGAATGCGGGATGCGCTGGCACACAGAACGTGCACAGCCACTGATGGGATATAATCTAATCTAATCCACTACCTGCCAGATGGCACTGCCACACTGTCTTCCTGCTTCAGCACTAATTACGCATGGGAGTGATACTGAGCATTTTGGCGGAGTTCTGGGTGGATGGGCTAAATACGAGTGGGGTGGTTGATGGGCGAGCATGCATGTTGAGGTTTGGTTTGGATGTAAGGAATGGAGAGGTACTGAGGCATCCGCGGAAGTCGCAAATCGCACTGGAGAGTAAGGAAGGATGGGCTACTACGGTATCACCAGGTGAGTTCCCTTTTGTCTCTCCCTTGTCTCGTACAGCTCGCCCTTTTCGTGTACTTTTCTTCACAACTTTCCTCCATGCTGCTCCTTGGTTTTTCTACGCCCATTGAACGTCAACCCTCATACGTTGGACTGTGTTTATTCGGGTCCGGGCTTGTTAATACCTTTGCTTTGCTCTGTCAGGATGTACGTCTTCGCCGAGCATCTTCGAGACGTACTGGGCTTAGTAACATTCTTATGCAATACAGTAACCTTATAGACGAGTGAGGATCGACAAGGCGATGAAAAATCAAATGCACTGCGACTCTTACAATCAAAGAGCACGTCGGAGAGTAGTCATTATCGACCAAATACAAAATTTAAGTTATGTCAGTATTCTGTAATTTTTTTTCGCATGTAATGGGCTGACAATGGCTACACATGCACAGTCCATAGGTGTTCGTTACTCGACCCTTTCTTTGCAGGCCGAAATAGATTTGGAGAAATGCCGCAATCGTACTGTTCTAGCCAACCCACTATCCTAGGCAAATCCGCGAATCTGTATATTGAATCGCGGATTAGCTGTTCATGCCCATCGATGAAGGTGGCGTCATGTGGAATCGAGACATGAAATAATTGTAAGGAGAGTCAAAATGCTCCCGACAATTCCAGATTTTTTAGAAGCTCGTGCTACCATTGTTCAGTACTGGGCGGACAACGTTCCTCCTCAGCCTTGTCAGTACTCTAACTGTTAACCATCAACGTTCAAGAGGAACCGTGGTGGTACGCTGAGATGCGCCCGCCTTTATCTGAACGTGAAACTTCGGCCTTGAGAAAATTACAAACCGAGCGTATGAAGTGAGGATGCCGTGGCGAAAAGAAAGAACCGACTTCCGAGATAATGAAGTATATATTGATCGCTAAGTAATAGCGTACGGTCAAGTTTTCGAAGTGGGATAAGGGCGTCAGACCAACATTGGTCAAGAACGGGTGGTACTTCCTTTGTTTGATGGGAGGATCCATAGGTCTTTCGTCATGGTGTGAACTAATATTTACTCAAGTGGATTTAGATATCACGAATAACAATGGCGTCTCTAGTTAAATAGGAGGTCCGGATGTTGATAGTATATATCACACCGATTAGATAGATTAAAACATGGGATCGACCAAGTTTGTTCAGTGCACATTGAATCCGAAATGGAGGCTACGAAATGCGGATTTCTGCCACGGTGAATACTCCAAAACAGCAGTGGGAAGTTTTCTAGATGAATATCAGAAGGGAGGAACGCACGCCGTGATGTCCGCAGATTGAATGTCATATAAGCAGGTTCTCTGAAGCGGATAAAACGAGAACGCGATCATCTGGATGTAACTGCAGCTGGGGTGCTGTCTGAGGGATTGGTGGAGGTTAGGCAGCGAGGAGGTAGGGTGAACAGGGATGGGAATTCTTACAGGTGTAGGGCAGAGGGAGAGTTAAATGATTTATGTTCTATTTTCTGTGAAGGAACGATGCCCGGCGCATCCGTCCCTTACCAAACGTGGTGATTGCTCCGGAATCGGAATCAAGAGCGTCTTAGTAGGCTGGCGAGAGTCTAATGAAAATGCCAAGAGCTAGCGCCCGCCATAGACGATGTTAGATCCTATAATAATACAACGTCCGCAGGATCGATGCATCAGGAATGGGGTAACTTTCCATCTTCTTTGACAGGGAATCTTTAATCACAACCACAATCGCTATCTTCCGCCAGAAGACATCCAATTAGCCTGTAAGACATATGAAGAAATTATTGGGCGTCGGAAGTAGAGGAATGAATGTGATTGAAGGGAATCGTATTGGTTAATGAATCTGGTCTATAGGGGCTTGGGTTCGCGTCGCCTGTTCGTACTTACAGTCGCTTGAAGGTCTATAAAGTAGTGAATGGGGCGTAATGTCGAAGGTCTGAATTATCATAAGCTTACCTGTCTCATGCAGACGATATTTCTTTCACCAATCTAGTGTGGTATTTATTAGCAGCTCCGAAGGAAATCCTGGGTAGTCCAGGCGGGTTATACTCAACGCGTTCAGCACGCCGATTCTGGAACATCACGATCAGTATATGAAGTGTATAGTTGTCGACAGAGCTTACAGTGTGAGTTGATGCACTGCACTAGGTAGTGAAGAGGTTTCCTTGTTAGAAATAATTCTGGGTGGCGATTTGAAGTTGGCGGTTGCGCATTTTGAGTGGAGCTCGACAAGAAAGAGACGATGGAACGATGTGTTCATTTAGATTAAATAAAAGACAGAATGACAGCGAGTGGATAGATACAAGTATAGAGAAGGGAAGAGAAGAGAAGAGATAAATTTCGAGTCGGATGACTGGAGTTAATTTTTTGATGATGAGGGAAGGGATATCGGGATATTGAGAGATGGACGCGGGACGCAAGACGTTGAGAAGTATATACAAGCATAGCGTAGAGGAGAGATTGTCCTTAATGGGTGGATGGGTCAGTCTTCGCCGATCTTGGGGGCGAGGTAGTACCGGATGTACCCTTGGTTGAAATCGTACGAGACCTAGGAAAATTATATTGTGAGTTGGATACGACGTAATGGAGAAAGGAAGACGGAAATAAATGAAAGAAAGGACGTACAAGGAGAGGAACATCGTTACTCATCATCAACTGGACCTTGTTCGACAGCGTGGCGCTCTTGGAAAAGTTGACGAGGTACTTGAGGGAAAAGGTGAGGCAGACGTGCTGGTTCATCTCGATGATGACGTCTGTTGCGCTCTCGTCCTCTTCGGTCGCTTTGCCTTTTGATTTAGAAGTCTTGGGCTTCTTCGCTGGCTTGGAGGTGCCGTTGGCCTGTAATTCGACGGGTAAGGGGAGGAAAGAGAAGGGAGGTGAGAGGGAAACGAACCTTTTTTTTTCTCTTCTTGCTGCCGCCATCCTCTTCTTCCTCCTCCTCGTCGTTCTCTTGCTCTTCCTCGCCTCCTCGTCGTTCTCGACGGGCTTGAACTCTTCCTCTTCTCCATCCTCGTTGTCATCCTTCTCATGTGACATATCTACGTCTTCGTCACCCTTCTCCTTCTTCACCTTGGCCTTTTCCTTCTTCGCACTCGAGCTGCCCTCAGCCTCATCCCCTCCATCCTCCCGCCGTCCTTGCCGTCCGACTTGGGCCTGATGGTAGTCCCAGAAATGAGGGCTCCGTCGGATTGGCGGAGGAGGACGCTGCCATTGGCGGCTTCACCGTCGGAAGCGAACCGCACGCCCTCCTTGGAGACCTCGATGCGCACGGATCGCCTAGCTGGGAGAGGTCGCGCACGATGCGCGTGAACTCGGAGGAGGGAAGGGTGACGCGGGCGTCGTATTCCGGTGTCGGGGATCTGGAGCGTGTCGGCGTCGATGTCCATGAGCTTCATGTCGTATTCGGCTATCCGGTCAGAGTCTAGGGTGAGAGGAAAGAAAAATGTGAGAAAACGCGTGAAAAAAAGGAAGGGAGACGCGTACTTTTGGCTTCGTAGACGAGATTGAGAACGTCAGCCTCGTCAGCGGCCTTGAGAGTGCAGATATCGTCGTCCTTGGCGCATCTGAGGACCTTGTTGAGACTGGTGAGGTTCACGCCGAGGGGCATGGGCCTGTCGCAGCGGTAGCGTTTGAAGGCGGCGGCGCTGAACTTGACGAGACGAGCGCGACGTGGGAGTTGTCCATGGCTTGGAGCACAATGGCCTCCTCGTTGCACTCAAAGTTGGCATCCGTCACGAGTTCTTTGATAGCTGGAGACGCGCTTGGTCAGTGCGTGACGCGACACGGGGTTTGGGAAGGGAAAAGACGCGAAAAGGACAAAGGGGACGCGTAGAACTCACAGTCGAGCAGTTTCTTGAGCGTGCCGGCTTCTTGGAGCTTGGCTTCGAGCATTGTGGGCGGCTTGGAGTGTGTGTGATGGAGAAAGGAAAGAGGGAAAGACGGTTCGTCACACTTTTCGCTCTAATTCCACGGTCTGTCACGTCACTCATAACCCATGTCGTGACTGAGTCTCTCCCGCATTTTTTACTTACCACACCCACTCCTATAGACTCTCCTCTAGATCGCGTCTCCTTTCCTGCTCTCTCCTTCTTTCTGCTTTCTACGCTGTCTCCTATCACGGCCCTCACGTATTCACCATGGCTTCCATGCCAATGCAGCCAATGACGGCGGAGCAAATCCATGCGTCTCGTGCGGAGCAGCGCAAACAACGGCTCTTGGAAATCGAGATGGAGATTGCTGCTGAGGAGGCTGAGGCGCTCAAAATGACAGAGGTACATCGAGGCTTTGTATTCTGCGAGAGTGCCACCCTAATTGACATTGACAGGAACAAAGACAGGCACTGCTTAGACCCTTTGCTACCGTCAAGGCCGAATTTACAGACCTAGATGGTCTTCGGTGGACGCAATCTGCCCTCTACATGCTTTCCGTACGCTGATACCACCTCCTGCTTACCTTACGTTGCTTACTCACGTCTCCCCACCAGCCCCAGTCACCACAACGGCGCGCTCCTCCCCATGTCCCACCAAACACCCCGGCTGACGTCCTCAGCCCCAAATCCTACAATAACCCTGGCACCGCCTTCAACATCCTCACCAAAGCCGACCTCGACACGATCTCCCCCGATGCCACCATCCGCCCCTCCTTTTCCTCTTCCTCTTCACTCGTTGACTTGGGTATCCCGAATGGCAATGCCAATCGGCACCGGGACGGCAGTCACTCACGTTCCCCCATCAAGGGCTTGTTTTCTACGACTTCGCGACCACAACTTGGCATGGACACTCCCTCCCGTCTCTCGACAACGGATCATGTTGTCAATCCTTCTCCCTTACAAACGCCGTGTGTGCTCCGATGTGCGGTTGAGATGGAGGATGAGGGGGAGGCCGATGAGGATAAGGGTGATTCCAGAGTCCCCGTCCCTCCAGGGCTCCATATAACGCCCGCTCCGACGCCCTACTCCTCTCCAGACCCTGCAGCTGCGACACATACTCCCCAACACCTGCCCATGTCCCCTCCGTCCTCTCCCACCAAGTCACTGCTCGATTACACATCGACACCGCTTTTATCCTCGGCTTCGCTTCAGACCGACCCGACGCTCATTTCGCTCCCGAGCACGCCAAGTCATCAGTCCACTGTGGTCTCCCCACGTTCCCGACTCCGTTCATTACTCAAGGACGATTATTCATCATCCACTATCCGCGCACCTTCTTCCCCTACTCCTACTCCTACTCCTCCTGCGCTCGACCCCGGGAATACCCCGGCACCGTCGACACCTTCATCACGGCGTCCTTCCCTTTACGCACGTCCACCATCTCGGCTCGACCTCAACTTTGTACAGCGGTATGAAGACGGCGAGTACGACGAGACGCCCATGCCGAGTCCCATATCCTCTCCATGTTCGGATCTACATTAGTAATTATCTACCCATCGACTACACCTTTTTTGGACCTCGTAGTGGAGCAGCTCGGGCACGAACGAGCTCGTGTAATAGAATGAATCAAGTATAGTCATCGGATTCCCTCACAAGATGTATTAGTTCGTCAGTCGTCATTATCATTGGTGTGTTTGCTTTTTGTACTAGTCATGTGTTTTCATACCGTCCTCCTTAGATATTGCTGTATCCAATCCAAACTCATTACATAGTTTTTTTGTTGCTCAATCTGCCATCGCAATCAATTTGATTCTTTTTGTCGGAAATATTGGAGATCGTCCCCCCTCTCGATCAGGTCCCGGGCTCGATGTTTCGGATGAACGCGATCGCGGTACCGCTTAACCTGGATGATAATGACGACGACGATGACTAGCTGGTCCTATTAAGGGAGGTTCCGGATTATACCGTTTCCGCTTCCTGGCTCTAAACGTGTTCAGGATTACAGGGTTTGAATGCGCTGTCTCGGATGGATGCGTACAGGGTTCCGATGAGTGTAAAGGGTGTTCAATGGAGCAGTGAAGACGCTCTTGCGTGTCGTAGATTTGGATTTTCGTGGCTTTGTCAACATGAGGATATTTATTTGGTACATTTCTTAGGGTGGTTGTTGTTGTCCTGCACTGAAGGCCGGGGGACGCTGTGGATAACTGGGAAGTTGGGGGACAACCTCCATCCAGTTTCGCCTTTTATAGGCTCTTCAGATCCTTACAGCTTTCACTGTTAAGTCAATATCCGGTGTGATTTACTTACGAAATCCGACCGGAATTAATCAGCGGCTGAGAAATTCTTAGGGTTAGGAAGGTGGAGTGAATCGCCGAAGGCGATGAGCGATCAGGTTAAACTGAGGGGTTGTAAGGCGTATGAAGCCAAACAGTTGGGGGTATGTCCCACTGGGCTGTTTCGTCTTTATAGACTCGTCAGTGGCTGTTCACGTACTTAAAACTGTACTCTCAATCCATTCGACTCTACAATAATGTGATAGCAATAATAGAGTGAACAGAAACGTACAAATATGGCAGATAACGATAGCCAATCGTTGAGAACAGGGGGTTTCCCTGGGGAGTCCCTGGGGCGTCCCAGGGGAATCCCAATCTCTACAGCCAGATCGTCGGGCTGTGCGATGGCATCGTGGGTCTAGATTTTATCTAGATAATCGTTAATCTGCATCTTTAACTTAGGGAGGTGGAGCGAAAACGCCGAAGGCGTTTGAGCGATCAGGTTAGACTGAGGGTTGTAAGGCGTACGAAGCCAAACAGTTGGGGGGTATGTCCCACTGGGCTGTTTCGTCTTTATAGACTCATCAGTGGCTGTTCACGTACTTAAAACTGTTCTCTCAATCCGTTCGACTCTACAATAATGTGATAGCAATAATAGAGTGAACAGAAACGTACAAATATGGCAGATAACGATAGCCAATCATCAAGACAGGGGGTTTCCCTGGGGAGTCCCAGGGGAATCCCGATCTTAGGGTTAGGGTGGTGGTGGTATTCTGCAACTGAAGGCCGGGGGGCTGTTATGGACAAGTGGGAACTTGGGGGACTTAGGGTTAGGGTGGTGGTGGTATTCTGCAACTGAAGGCCGGGGGGCTGTTACGGACAAGTGGGAACTTGGGGGACAAATTCCATCCACTTTCGCCTTTTTAAAGGCTCTTCAGGTCCTACAGCAATCACGCTGAGTTAATATCTGGAGCGTTAGGGTTATTGGGACTTTTTTTTGAAATCCCTAGCTCATCCCTAGTCCCTATTAGTTATCCCTGGGCTCATCCCTGGGCTCATCCCTAGGCTCATCTCTGAGCTCGATATCAAATCAGACTATACTACAGACTGATATGAGATAGAAATTTGCTTAGTGCAGAAATAGACAAGGTGGCCTACATGATAGACTATATTTGTAGTCTGATCAGAATTTTACTTACCCAGTCTTGTGCAATTCCTTGACGTTCCTCGAGCGTCAATGTACAATATACTTCAAACTGAATGGTAGTCTCAAAATAATTTTATTACTGAAATGAATAAAGCAATGTGTATAACAGATAGTATTTGAAGTTGAAACAGAAATTACTGACCCAAATAAAGTATAAGATATGGTTGCAGTTTGAGGAACACTATTCTCTTCTGCTGTGCAAGTCAGTGGTATTTCGTTGAACTTCCTACTAGATGAGTTGAGTACTGGAGAGACTGGTGTTCCTTAAACCACGAGTGAATTGTGCACGCAAATCAGTAGTGTTCACTTGAACAGCTACCACTGACTTGCATGCGCAAGTCAGTGATAGTTCAATGAACACCACTGATTCACGTACCCAATTCACTCGTGGTTTAAGGAACACCAGTCTCTCCAGTGCACAACTCATGTTGTGGTTGTTCTACTTAATACCACTGACTTACACAGCAGAAGAGAATAGTGTTCCTCAAACTGCCACAATTTTGAATTGACACAGAAAGCAGTGTCCATCAAATAGAAAAACAAAGCTACTATACAAATTCACTGACTGTCTTGCGCAACGTTGTGACGCTCCTCGAGCGTCAAACAGATTGCTCCAGTCAGCTACTTACATACCTTTTTTTTTAACTGTCTTCCTCATGCAAAACTAAAATTGAGAGTTTTAAATGCCCTCAAAGGGGCGAATCGTATATTGCCGAAAATAAAAAAAGCGTAATTAAAATACAATATGCGAGTAAAAGGGGGCCGACAGAGAAGACGAGGACGATGGCAGTGGAGACCTCAACCCCAAAAAAACCCCACCATGAAGCTGAATAAACGAAGAGATGTGGGTATATACATTTCAGATCTGAAGAAAGCCGTTAGCATTAAATCTATAAGTCAGCTGCTGGAACTTACCTTCAATGGCGGGGCCTTTTGTTTGGCCTTTCGCCGGACTGGGCTTGCTGCTTGTCGAAGAAGGCGCGGATGAGCTGACCTGCCCTCTTCTCACCAGCTGCAGTGATCACTTGCGTCTTCTGCACGTATCGCCTGACCTTCTTCCTCCAAAGAGTTTGAGGGTGGACCGCAAAGGTCCCAGACTGCAGCTCAGCCAAGCGATTTCCGAACCAAATCTCCGCATCTGGTGTCCACTGCCCAATGTCGAATCCGCCCTGCTCCCAACGCACCCATTTTGGCCACCATGAGGGTTGGCCGACGGTCCCTCCATTTCGCGATTCATCGACGTAGTAGATGCCACATACGACTTCCAGTGATTGTGGAGGGATTTCATCCTCCACGAGCACAGTATTGTCATCGAATCGTGCCATGATGTGGTCCAAGTTGCGAGGTCCGAGCAAGACCTTGTCGTCGGAAACCTGCCCACTAGCCAACCTCCACATGCAGCCCCCCATCATCCGAAAGCCACGCCCCACTTCTGACTGGAAGATCGCCTTCCGTTGCATCCGGTACTCCTCATAGTCCATTCTAGTTGGCGTCCACTCGTAAACTCTGGCTCCTAAACCTTTGGCGAAGGTTTGGTTCGTCTAGGCCGACCAACCTGCTTAAGGGGGATCCGCTTGGGCATCGCGAATGGCATACCCTCGCCCAGAAGGAGTCTGACGATGTCCTCCAAAGTATTCCAGCGGTGGACGTTTCGGAAAATGAAGAGGACGAGGGTCGGCATGGACACCGTGACCACCCAATCTTGTGGATCGTGTATTCCGTCCGAATAATGAAAAGGCGGCCATTTCTTTCATCCTCCATAGTGTTGAGAACGAAGCCCTTCCTTCGCAAATCGACGTACTTGGCGAGGTCGGGATTGACGTCCCACCGCATTGAAAGTTGGGAGAGGGGAAGGGTGTCGTTGACCAAGGTGTTGTGGAAGTCGATCAAAGAATTTTCGTATTGAGGGGGGGGAATGAACTTCGAGTACCCCAAGCGGATGACCACGTCATTGGCCTTCTTGACGATCTTGTCCTGAGTTGAACTATGCAAAGTCCAATTGATCATATTGGAGGCCTTGGCATCGTAGCCAAAGCGTAAGCGGAGGAATTCGAGGAAGACCTCGAAGTCGGGGGTGGGTAAGGCCTCAGCCTCAATTTCTCCTTCGTCCAGCAGTACCTCTAGGTCCCTCGCAGCATGGAACTCAGGGTTGTTATCCCTCTCTAAGGCTTCGTTGACTTCAGCGAGAGTGGCCTTAGGAGGAGGAGGAGGGGGTTGAACGGAGGGGCCAAAAATGTCGTCGTTGTCGTCATCGTCATCCTGTCAAACTGAGGACGCGGTCGCTGGGCAGCGGGGTCAACACCCTCAGGATACGGCGGCAGCAAGTCGACCAGGTCCCAGTGCTTAAGGTGAGACGTGTAGACTCGCTGATGGATGGTGTAGTCATCCCAGTGAAGTTCGACTTCACCAGCGGTCAATGACTCCCGCCGATAAAACCCCTGTTCATGCCTCCAAATAAAAACGGCTGAGCCTTTCGTGTAGAGCCCCTCTGCAGCGAGCTTCTCCCTTGCTTCCCGACCCTGCTTTTGCTGCGCCGTTTCCTTGCTGATCCAGCGCTCCCGCTCGGCACTCATTCTCTTGAAAAATTCTCGCCAGTCTTCTCCATGCCTCTGAATTGAACCGCGTTGCACACTCCCGTATTCAACTGGCGGAAGGATGGGTGCATCCGCTTCAGCTGACCCTACAACGAACGGCGTTTCCTGAGGGGCATGGTCGAACTCCGTTTGCGGTGGGGCATGGTCATCCTCCTCTTGATGAAAGTCGAGTTCGTAGTGAGAGTGGAGGAGGGTTGGCGGTTCGTAGGGCAGGGCCAACCCCAGTCGAGTCTTTTCCTTGGCCAACTCGATGATTTCCGGGGGCGGATAATAATATTTCTCCATCTGGGCGTCGTGAATGGCCGGCATCCTGGTCCCAACGACGTTTGAATGGCCCCAAACGAACCATATGGGAACGCCAACACCAATGAAGTGGCGCAGGAACCATCCCCACTCGAAATTGTAGGGGTCGAAGATGCCCCCAGCGCGGAAGCCAAGTGATAACGTGCAGACGTACGACTGGCTGAGTAACGATAGCCAGGAGCGGGTTATGCCAAGGGTGGGCTTCTTCAGGAGGGCGTGGAAAGCGGGCTCGTAGCCAATGTTCACGTCGCGGTTGACCCATAGAGAAAGAACGAATGATAGAAGGGCGCCCAGCATGGTGAATGCCTGCTGAGCGCGAATGGCGCATCTGACGACGATTGCGGGTGAACGGTGGCAGTTACGGTACCCCAATGCGGAGGGGAAAACGGGTATGTCGAGCTCCCTGAAGCCTTAACTTGAGGGTGGTTCTCCCAGAGGAAGTGAATCATCCTTTGCAGCGTGGCCTCAAGGCGAAACCAGCTGTCTTGCAGCTCCTTCTCCAAGGTGTACTGCAGATTCCCTTCGCGGCCAAGCCCAACAGAAAGGGTTACAACCTTCGAAAGGAGAACTTGAGGAGTGACATCGAGCCGGCCAAAGATTTCACCCCGGTTATGAGGCGTGCGGGGGTACCAGGCCATGTAGATGTTTGCGTTGTCCAGCAAGCGGGGCCTGGTGTAGTCCTTCTCGCCGTGGTTATCCCTGGGCGGCTCCGGGGGGAGACGAGTGGTATTTGGAGAGACCACCAACCCGGCAGTCTTAGACCAAAGGGCCTGCTTGGCACCCGCAGGAAGTAACTTGGGCTTGGGGTCGCCGTATTCCCGAACGCGAGCGTACATATTGTATTCTGTAACGGAAATGAATGAGTTTCACGGCGTTCTAACGGCGGCGAGACTCGCATACCAAGTTCAGAGACAGTCACAAGCTAAAAGACGGCCAGAAAACGCGCAAGAGCAGTCCAACGGGCGGGGGTAAACGTGTATCCTTGAGCTTGAACCAGGAGGAGGAGTAGATGCCGTTCGCCAAGCAAGCGACACTACGAATCAACCAAAGTAATAGACGTTGCAAGCCAAGCTCACAACGCTATCACAAAAGAGAGGGGGAGGAGGGAACAGGATGGTCGTAGAGAGGAAGGAGGAAGAGATGAAGGACGCGCCGAGATCCGTCCCACAATCATGTGATCTAATTTTAGATGGGCGTCACTCATTCCAGGTCGCGTCTTCATTCTCTTCTACTCTCCTCCGCCCGTCCTCCATCCCTCAACCCTGCTCCTTGGAGTTTGACTCTAAGGATGCATTCCACATCTCGATCATCTTTCGATTTTTTCTCTCAATCGTGCTCGATGTGTTGGCTCCACGGCGTTTGACGCTTTGGACGCCACTCCCTTTCACATCGCGTCGACTCCTCCCAGACCTCCGTCTCCACTCACTCCTGGTTCAAACCGGACGTTACGCAACTCTAGAAACTCCTTACCGTTTGATAAGGTCGCGTCCGATCTAACGATCTTCGATTTGTAGTACGTCTATTAACTCTTTGCTGCTCATTGATTAACTAACAAGTCCCCCCTTGTACATACCATCTTTGACGATCCAAGAATGTCAATATCTACCTTTTCAAAGCTAACCGGCCCCTCTTGGATGATCGACGAACATCAGACGATTGAACGATTCGGAGCTCGTCTTAGTTTGACGCTCGAAGAACGTCTTCGTAAGTCATGATCTTTGAAGCCTATACTAAGTCCTACTTACTTTAGCGACATAGATTTCTTTATTTCAAGACATGGAGAGGACTGCGACCACATCACCGCACGATTTTACGGTACGTCTACTAACTCTTTTCTGCTCATTAATTGACTAACAACTCCGCCATACAACATGCCTTCTTTGACGATCCAAGAACGTCGACATCTACCTTTTCAAAGCTAACCGGCCCCTCTGGATGATCGGCGAACATGAACGATTCATAGCTCGTCTTAGTTTGACGCTCGAAGAACGTCTTTGTAAGTCGTAATGTTGAAGCCTCTACTAAAATCTACTTACTTCAGTGACGCAAATCTCTTTATTTCAAGGTACCGAAGAGGACTGCGACCGCACCACCACACGACCTTAAGGTACATCTACGAACTACTTTCTGCTCGTTAATTGACTGACAAATCTTTCCTTCAACAGTACCGTCTTTGACGATCCAAGAACGTCACCAACAATATGTATGTCTTCATATATTCTATACTGATATTTCTTGCAGTCTTCTTGCTCTATGACTCCAGAGCCTATCTTTTCGAATCCAACTGGCTTCTCTTTGACGATCGACGAACGTCAGAGGACTGATAATGATTCTGAGAGCTTTTGTAGCTCATCTTAATTTGACGCTCGAAGAACGTCTTCAGGAGTCGTGAGTTTTGAATTCTTTACTAAGGTCTACTTACTTTAACGATGTAAATTCCTTTATTTCAAGATACTGAAGAGGACTACAGTCACACAACTACATGAGCTTATGACCTTACGGTATGTCTATCAACTCTTTTCTGCTTGTTAATTGACTGACAATCTTCCCTTCAATGGTACCTTCTTCGACGATCCAAGAACGTCATCCACGCCATGTATGTTTTCATATACCATTGACTGACTTCTCATTACAGCCTACCTTTTCAAATCAAACCAGCTCCTCTTGGATATTCGACGAACATCAGAAGATTAATAACGATTTAACATTTTCTTATAGCCAGCCTTAGCTCGACGCTCGAAGAACATCATTGTAAGTCGTAATTTTTGAAGCCTCTACTAAGATCTACTTACTTCAGTGATGCAAATTTCTTTATTTCAAGGTACCGAAGAGGACTGCGACTGCATCACCGCACGACCTTAAGGTACATCTACGAACTACTTTCTGCTCGTTAATTGACTGAAAAATCTTCCCTTCAACAGTACCTTCTTTGACGATCCAAGAACGTCATCCACAATATGTATGCCATATACTCACTTCTCCTTACAGCCTATGTTTTCGAATCAAACCGGCCTGATTTCAGAATCCAATCTTGTATCGGATACTCCACCTCCGACTTTGGTCTGTTGCAGACGTTCCTCGAGCGTCGAGTCCATTGTTCCAACCCCACACTCTCTAACTCCCATCCTCGGATTCCGACGTTTGTTGCTTTTAGTGCCAGTGACAATGTTGTTCTCCGAGCATCGACAACTCCGCTAATTCATTTTTGAGGTATTCAATAAAACAATGTATACTCAGTAGACGAGAATAAAACTTGATTAACTGAAACTTGATAAGATCGCGGTGCTGAGTTTGTGCCGGCACGCAAATGGATGCGTATCTGTTTCGAATTACTTGATCTCCTAAAGGCACACAAAAAAGGTATCTGACATGCCGCTGTCAACTCCTTCGGTTACATTGCGAAGAGTTTAGGACCGCAGGATGTGCTTTCTGTTCTTCTCACCAATTTGCGTGTTCAAGAACGTCAGAGTCGAGTGTGCAGCACTGTCGCGATTGCCATTGTGGCTGAAACCTGTGGACCTTTCACATGCATCCCAGCCATTCTGAATGAATATCGTACTGCTGAGCTGAACATTCGCACAGGTTGTTTGAAGGCATTATCCTCTCGCTGCTTTCAGATTATGATACGTCTTCCGTTCGAAAAATTTCCGTCCACAGTTTGACGCTCTGAGAACGTCACCACGTATCTCCTTTACACATCCATACTGAAATTCAGCCCGAGACAAGATGAAAGCAGATAAATTTAAAGGAGTACAAATCAAATAATCGATAGCAGAGCTAAGCAATGTATGTAATTTATTAGATCACTCCCTGCTTCAGTGCACCAGCCCACGGATCCTTAGATAGCTTTCTTCGTAAATTTAGTCGATGTTCGGTTCTTCCTAATGGGCGCAGAGAGTGGAGGAGGAGATCCATTTCGATCAGCCGGCCTCGACTGAAGCCCAAACCTTGCTAGAGACGGAAATGAGTTGGGTTGGTAATGTGTAGAACTAACTACATACGGCTTACCTGCAGACGATTGATTGCTCGGATGGTGAGACGACGCACTAGACGGACCAGGGGAGGATGCATGACGTCGCATTCCCTGAGGTGGAGATCCATCGTGATCCGCTTGATGAGTGGCTAAGAGATTTAAATAAGATGTTACAATAGCAAAACGGAGCATTCTCACCAGCAGACTTTCGAGCAAATGGGTTGCGAGATTGAGTTGCTGCGGTGTGATGCGGATGAGACAGTTCCTTGAGGGTATCTCGCTCAGCTGAAGGAAAGTAAATATCATGTGAGCTGGCAATGATTATAAGCGAAAAAAATGTACCTCTTGAAGGGCCTAATGCAGGACGAGGAGCACTGCGTTGGTCCAATACAGGAAAGCCACGCCTATCCAAAGCCAAGCTGGGAAAGCCACGCTTATCCACAGGCATTGGTGCTTGACTTCCAGAGGAACCACCCCGAGACTGAGCCGTTACCGATCCCTGTTGAGCCTCCGCAAGTGAAGGCATTATGGGACGGCGAGGAGCTGGTTGGGACATCGCTGACGCCGGCTGTGCCGAGTGGGCATCATTCGCCCAACTGCAGAGGGTGCAGGTGGTAGTGGAGCAGGGTGTCGAGAAAGAGATGAACTTGGGCGGCCAACTTTCCCCTGGTGACTAAGCAACATCTCACCACGAATCGCCTCATTTTCCTCAGGGGTTGGCGGGGTGAAAAGAGAACGCAGCGGTGGTTTGGGTGAAGGAGTACGGGCGTAGGAAACTCGTCTCGGTGCTGGCGGTGTAATTAGTGTGTTAAAGGCACGGACAGGTCCCGGAGAAGAGCGCGCAGTGCGCCCTCGCACACGCTCTGTCGGAGACACAGATTCTTCTCTACCTCGTTTTTGCCTATGATCAGTAGCAGGCGTATCTACGAGAAGGCGTCATTAGCCACTGTAGAGCGCCTTGATTGAGAAGGTACTTACGTGGAATTACGAACCCAGGTCGATGAGCTGGAGAAGGAAATTGCTGAATACAACGCCAAAAGATTCTAACAAAAACTTACCTTGCGAAGGCTGTTGGAGTTCATCTTCCTCCGGAGTGGGCGATCGACGATCGTCTAAAAATCCGGTGGGTGAGATGCCACCCATGAGAATGCAGTAAGTCACTCACCAGTCTCCGACATGCTACTCGTGCCAGTGCTTCGCATGGACACATCGCCATCTGAAGTATCGGCTGTAGTTCCGTCATCCATAGATTGAGAAGAAGAATAGCCGCTGGCGGATGCTATGAGGCCTTGCGGTCCGTCAACTCTCTTTGAAGTTTTGCCGTCAAGATCCTGCCGTCCATCAACACCCTCAGAGGATTTGGCAGCGTCGACACTAGGATCACCTTCTGGCTGCGGTTCGGAGTCTGCCTGCTTCTTCTTTCTGCCCTTTGACTTCAGCTTGTCCTTCTTCCCTTTGTCCCCCTCTTCCTTCTCATCTTCGATTTCATCCTCATCATCGGCACCGTCAGTCTCCACAGCTGTTTTTCCAGATAATAGAGCAAATAATTCTACCAAGTAAAGGTCAGTAAATGTGCTGATCACGAAGACAGCAATGGCTTACCTTGGCCCTTCTTTTTCGAAAGGAATGCCTCCATCATATCGCGCTTCCCACGCGCCTGAGAAGACAAGATAATGTCGGCGGTATCTTTTGCTAGAATGTGGTAGGAGTAAACGACTTGGCGCTGAGGTTGGCGATGAACTCGGCCGCGGATCTGGCGTTCATCTTGGGCACTCCAAGGCTGATCCTGTATACGAAATTTAGAAATGAATGAAATTGAACTTAAGAAACCTACAAGAAAGATAATGGTATTCGCTCGTGAGAGGTTGAGTCCGACGGAGCCGACACTTGAGAAGATAAGAGTGCGGATTTCGGGGTCAGTGTTAAACTGATGGATAATCCTGGTGCGCTTCTCGTATGATGTCTGCCCATCGATGAAAACATGGGGAATCTTATAGAGATCGAGAACCTAAGATAAAACTGATGAGTTCGCAAGTAAAGCTAAAGAGTAAAGTATCACAACATTACGAAGAACACGACCCAAGGAGGGAAACTCTTGGAAGACAGCCACCTTATTCGAAGGCACCTCGCCTGGCATAACAGGAGGCACTGGAGGGAAGTCGGGGTAGCCGTCGATAAACTTGACAGGAGGCGCTTTGTCGGAAGAGAGGGTATGTCGGATTATTCGGGCGACGACGTCCATCTTTGTAGACTTGGCTTGTTCCCATTCTTCGAGGGTCTTGAAGTGAAGGATTGGTCCTCGGGCTTCCTGAGCATAGCCCACGGCCATGCGGTACTCTATGTAGAATGACTTCGAAGAGATTTTCTTGCTGCCATTGGCATTAGAAACGCTAAAAAAACAATGAGTGCTACATCCAAAGCAGAAAGACAAGGCCACTTACTCATCTTTGACATTGTCCGATAGGACGGTGATGATTTTCTTCTCCCTCTCGGTAAGCTCGACTGGACCAAGAATGGAGACGCATTTTGGAAGAGGGAGGATTGGTTTGTCTTCGTAATCAAGGCTGGCGACAGTTCGGCGGATAATCCTGCCATCGAATTGCTTTGGTGGCGCCTGGATATCTCTATCTGGCACAGCTTGAGCGGGTTTTCTCTGATGTTCTTGACGCCGCCACCGTCCCATCCTCATTAGCGTTCGCGTTCTCGTCTTCATCTGTAAGCTCCATTTCGTTTCCATATCAGCCTTCAACTCCGCCAGCTCCTTCTTAGCCCTCCTCAGGTTTTTGGCGTCCATCTTTTCCTCAGCGTGGGCTACTTCACCAAGGAAATGGCGAATGCCACAGAGCCGTCCCATTGCCGCTGTATCCTGGGAGGAAATAAGCTAACTGGAGAAACCGTCAAAAAAAGAATCAATACCTGGTTAGACGTTTGAAGTGGAGTAGCGGTCGCTATCAGTCTGATGCAGGCAAGTTCCACCAGAGCAAGGGCAGCGGCATGTTTCGTGGTGTTTCTGAACTCGTGTGCCTCGTCCAAGGTGACGGAAAGATACTTCTGGCCATATAATGTTTTCGAAACCAGGGTGTCAAATCCGCTCACATGAGCCCGAGGTGCCCAGGGCAACTGGCGGCCGGAGGAGCGACGAGATTTGAATAGCCTTGAAAAGTCATTCATCACAGCCTTCAAAAGTGAGCGTAAGAGTAGCACTATAATGAATATGGAAAAAGACAAACCGAATGCGACGCGATGATAATCCGATTGGCGGTGTGGACGGACTGGGCAAAGGAGTTCGACGAATTCCAGAATGCTTCCTGAGCATCCTTTCCAGAGCCATAGACGAATATGTCAAAAGAGCTGGGTTTTAAGATAACGCGCAATTCGGATTCCCATTGCCCTAGCAGCGTGCCAGGAACAATGATGAGGTGAGGCAGTTTCGGAAGCAAGCTGTCTTCTCCAAGGAACGGCTGCTTGACTTTAAGAAGCATCAGCCCATGGTTTACAATCGCAATACGGGCTGAGGTTTCTTACCAATGAGAGGGGGAAGAGGTAAGTTTCTTTCTTGTCGAAGTACCAAATCCGATAGGAAGGCGACCAAGGTGCCAGCTTGGAAAGTCTTACCAAGACCTACTTCGTCGGCGAGGAGGATTCCAGTGCAATGATCTGGGTCTGGAACCGCCGAAAAAACCTTTCGTACGATGGCATGGACGCCAGCAATTTGATGCCAATGAAGCTTGAGAGGCAGTAAGTCTTGAGAGGCTTTCGCCGAATCCGTTTCACGGAAGAGATGGCTGTACTTGGGGTCCCAAGCAGTGAAGCCCGCAGAATGGCGATGGCGATTGAAGAGAAGAGGGAGATTTGAATGAAAGCCAAGGTTCTTGGCCAATTCTTCAGCAGGCATACGAGCCTCAACCTCCATGCCTGGGTCTGCATTGTCGATACGCTCCGCGAAGGGGATAGAAAGGGTAGGCTGCTCGTCGATGGCAGGGCCAATCTCAGAGGAGGCCTCACCTTGGAATAGCTCGACAAAGTATTTGAAAATTTCTTCGACTTCTTCCTGTTTGGCGAGCTGCTGGAGGGACACCTTCTCGACATTGCAGAGCTCTAAAACAAAAATGAGACAGGTCATAAAGAGCGGCAAAATACTCACTAGCGGCGGGGTGATCCTTCTTGACATGCTTGACGGACTTCGATTTGATCTGAGCACCAAGGCCTTCCATAAGGTGCTGAAGTTCCTCATCCATTTGCACGATCAGCTCGGATGTCTTAGGATCATTGAACAAATCCGCCAGGTTCTTCCAACGGTGTACGGCGCGGATAACAGTAAGGATCTTCCCTTTGGTGAGCTTATCGCGGTCGAGATCTGGAATATTTATTAGATGCGCGGTATTCAAGAGCAGCAGTAAGCATACCTTCAAACGCAACCCTGGCTGCCGCCTCAAGAGCGGCTAACTTCTGCTTACTTCTAGCCATCTGTCTCGTAGTAACCATCCACGTTCGTTGGGCAATTTGCTGGAGAAAGAGCCTCAGAACGTAAGGAACGCGTCCGTCTTCGTCGAGGGCATCTTCCCCAAAAAGCGAGGCCCCAAGTTCGTCAAGAATGAGGGGGATGAAAAATGAGCTGATCTGCTTGTTGCGCAGATCTGGATCCTTGGAGTAGAGGGTAATTGGGTGGATATCGCGAGCGGTGAAGACGTCTGTGATTCGAGAGTGAATCTTCCACTTAGACCAGTTTGAGGTTACCCAAGTACGGAATGCGTCACGCCCAGGGATAACGCCCCCAGCACGGGAAGAAGCAAACTTGATCCTGGCGTCTTCACTGGTAAGGTTGCCAAATTGGCTGAAGTACGCCTGGACGCTGTCGCTCACGGGGCGTGTCCATCCCAGAGGGAGTTGAGAGTCCTCCGGCGGAAAGAGGCCGTGTTGAACGCCTGTTATTTCCTTCCACTTGCTGTACTGCCATGGCGCTCCGTTTCCGTCGACAAAGAGGCTGGCCAAAGCGCTCGGGATGGTATGACTAGGCATGAAAATAACTTCGATCCACAGGATGTAGCAAAGGGGGGAGAAGGAAGATTGATATTGAAGGGGTAATCACGGTACTACGAGGCTAATGATGGTATTAACTACTCTCGTCAACGCAAAAGGGGTCCGACCGGGGAACGAGAAGGCTGACGTGCCTCGAACGTCACATAAGCGCTGCCTGCGAGAGAAAAACATTGAGTTGATTACCCAAATGGAGTGGCGAAAGAGTTAATCACCAAAGAATGGACGCTCGTCGAACGTCAGGCATCATCAAGACCGGAAATTTCGTAGGAAATTTTCTTGAAGCGGAGGGGAATATGGGGTAAAAAAGACAGCGGACGCTCCTGGAGCGTTAGGAAACGGTGAGCTGTAAGATAGCAGTTCAGTACCCTGATGGTTAGGGATATGGTACCGAGATAAAAAAACTTACTAAGGCCAGCATGCAAATATTCCCATGGGAAATTCGCATTCGATGAGGTGATACGCAAGAGAGCAGACGCTCTTGGAGCGTCAGGAGATGGTGGGCTTCAAGACAATAGGTCAGGACCCTGATAATTAGGGATATGGTACCGAGATCAAAAACTTACTAAGACCGACATAACAATATCTCCATGGGCAATTCCCATTTGATGAGGCGATACGCAAGAGAGCGGACGCTCTTGGAACGTCAGGAGGCGGTGAGCGGTAAGCTAGTAGTTCAGTACCCTGATGATTAGGGATATGGTACCGAGAAATAAAAAAAAACTTACTAATGCTGACATGGTAATATCCTGGTTGCAATTCACATTTGATGAGGCGATACGCAAGAGAGCGGACGCTCTTGGAACGTCAGGAGACGGTGAGCTGTAAACCTGCAGTTCAGGACCCTGATGGTTAGGGATATGGTACCGAGATAAACAACTCACAAAGGCCGACGTTTGAATATCCCCAGCGAAAAAAAAGCGCGATCAATTGGCCGATAAGCAAGCAAGCTGACGTTCCAGGAGCGTCAGGAGACGGTGAGCGGTAAGCTAGTGGTTCAGTACCCTGACGATTAGGGATATGGTACCGAGAAAAAAAAAAACTTACTAATGCTGACATGGTAATATCCCGGTTGCAATTCACATTTGATGAGGCGATACGCAAGAGAGCGGACGCTCTTGGAGCGTCAGGAGACGGTGAGCTGTAAACCTGCAGTTCAGGACCCTGATGGTTAGGGATATGGTACCGAGATAAACAACTCACAAAGGCCGACGTTTGAATATACTCAGGCGTAACCAATGCGCAATCGATTTGGTGATAAGGAAGCGGGCTGACGCTCCTGGAGCGTCAAGAGGTAGTGCTGGCATACCCAGCGAGTACCGTGCCTGCATATGCTGGAATGCGAGTAAAGCATTGGAGCTTATAGGCCGTTCTTTATGCGCACGGTAGCCGTTCAGAAAACTACGTATTAAGAAACAAGGAAATTTTCGGTAAGCATACGATTGAGATCGAACGACTGAAAAACTTACAGTAGGTTGAATCCATCTGATCTAAGTCCGAACAGTGCGTCTGGCGAATAGATGCCTACCATGCACCATGAGACGATTTGAGGGCCAGAGCGAGGGATCGGAGCATACCAACGTGACGCTCTAGGAACCCCAGAAAACACGTTGCCTCCCAACCATCCCTCTCCGTACTGTCCTAAGGGCGCCGAGGTCCAGACCGCGATCCTGTGGGCGGGAGGGCAAGAGCCATGTGAACGGCGATCCCAGTTGAGGCCTTGAGGGCGCACACGCAGGCGCCAAGCACCATGCGTTGCGAGAACGATCCATAGGCCGAAGCCATCCAATGTAAGCGTCAAACGCCTACACTGGACGGCCTTGAGAGGGAGGTTAGGACTGAGCGTGCGATGGGGAACGACAGCGGAGTTGTTTGGCAGTGCATTGTTTGGCAACACCGTGTTTGGCAACACCTTCACACAACGGGCGGAATTTCTCAAAGTCCTTACTTCCCTACCATGTCGTTAGCATCCACATATGGAGTTTGGCTCCTATGTAGGATTGCTTTTCTGTATTGAAGACGCAACGTATGGAGTTTGACTCCTACGTATGCCCGTCTCCCCCTGGACCGAATGGAGCTCAACGGTGCTCCCTGAGATCGCTCACCCTCTCCGACCTTGTGGCCAGGGCCGTTACCCCCTTTTCGCTGGTTTTCAGGTCGTAATCCTACTCTTGAGTTCAGAATATCGGACGCCTCATCCAACGGACCGATATAGGTTTCCAAATACCTCATCCCTATCCCTTAAAATTGACTCTCGCCTTCATTATTATCCGCAACCCTTTATCGCACTTCAGACGCGATGGACCTTTCCCTTCGAGAGCTCACTCTCTCAGAATTTTGCGCGACGGCCAAGACGCTTCTGCAAACCTCAACCAGGCACGACTTCATTCGCTTTGTTCTCAACGGAGAACTTGATGGCGAACAAGTGATCGTTAACCCTCTTCGCGACCACCTCCGCAACGGAGACCACACCTTTATCCACGCCGTCCGTGACTTCGACTCGCTTTTGGGGATCGACGCTGACGTTCGCGTTCATGCCGATCTGACTCTCAACGTTATCGGAAAGAACGAAGACGTCCTCCGAAGTAACATTCACATCAAGCATTCTTGGGTAAGTCCATTCAATCTTGTCAGTGTTTTCAGTCATAGATTGATGAATCCTTCCTTAGGACGAATACACCGCTCCCGTACATAAGATCCCCAATATTGGCATTGGGAAGTGGGGGGTCCACACCCTTCTTCGTGTCCTTATCCCGGGACTATACCGCGAAAATGGCAGCCCAATGATCAGTGAAGAAAACCGTCGCATTTTCTATGAAGACGGCCTCTATCCTGCCATTCGCACCATGATGAGAGCACGCGGTACCGACTGGCCAGCTACCTTTCAAGGGGAGGTCTTTCGTGCGCAGGGAGCGAACGGTCGACTTGCTCTTCAGACGAAGATTCTTCCAGAGCACCTGGTTCCATTTCTTGGAGACACCCTTCGCCAAGAACTATTCAACAGAGGCATCCCATGGGCCGGCTCTATCGTCTTTCTTCATCAAGTTCGTGGCGTCAAGAACGGCACTGCTCACCACCTTAGTGAGGCATCCATCAACAGAGCCTTTACGAAATTCCTATCCGACAACGATCTCGTCTTTCAGGAGGTCATTGCCAACGGCAGGTGGTGCCTCGATGTAGGCCTGGAATTAGAGTCTCGCCGCGACGAATGCGTTGTCTGGAGGACTGACGGCCATAGGAACGTCGTTGGTAGGATTCTCGATATCGACGAAGTTCACGCCGACAAGATAACGCGTCTGACAAGCGGGAAGTACACTCGCGATATGACCTCCCACATGCCTAGCGTCTCTGGCTGTCGCGTGGTGCCTGGTGCCCGCGAACAAGGCCCATTCGAAGCCCGCTACCTACAGCTGTATATGACGGACAAGTCGGTAACAGCGCGGAAGGACAAAACCCACCATGGAAAGTTTATTGACGGGGCAGCCATCCTGGCCGGCAAGGGCGTCGAATATATCGAGAAGCTGTACGACCTCTATAGCACCTCTGCTACGGTCGTCCAAGCCCATGCTCGGGCTGAGGTCCGTGTCGACATCAAGCATTATGGGAGCCCATTCAGGAACTTCAGCGCTGGGTTGATAGAAAGGTCGCTTTTGACGTTTCCGAGGAACGTTTGGTGGTAAGCATTCCAATCAATTTCTTTCATCTTCCAATCTCATGTTTCCTCTTTGATGTAGGGGTTTGCGAGCATATCGAGCTCTCGCCTACCAGTATCTCCTACATGAAATGGAAAACGCCAAAGCCAGCTTGCGCGCTCAAGACCCAGCTCTTCTACTGGCGGCTTCGGCCCCATGGTTTTTGAACTCGCTGCACTGCACCCCCGATCTTGGGCAGTCGCACCGAGATTTGCTCACCGCGATCCTCCCCCACATTGCGAGGACTGGTGCCGATATCAATGTCCTTCCATTCGCCATCTCCACGAGACGTCGACAGCCCCGCGATGATGAAAGCGAGCCTGATGAAGACTTTGATGAGGACGACGTCGACTCAGATGAGGAGTACGAACGTGAACGTCCACGCCATATCATCCCTAATGGCGATTCCGTCCCATCCATCATCCATGGCATGGTCTTCCTACGCCGTCTCCGACTTGGACCCCAGCACCCTTGTCCTCGCCTTGAGCGTGGTTTGTTTATTAAAGACGCTACCTTCAAGTACATCTTCAAGAAGGATATTGACGACGTACGAGAAGTTTTGTATAATAATACCATGATTGCAAAGCCCAATGCGGATCGTGTCATGAACAAAACGCGAAGGACCTTGGCATATTTGCCACCAGACGACGAGCAACCCATCTTCAATCTCGAAGTGAAGGGCTATCATCTGGTCCCACCACCTGCCGATCAAGGCTCTGACAATGAGCCATCCGACTCTGATGACGAAGTTAGGGAGGCCATCTCGGAGAGCTTAGACATGGAGCTAACTGTTGTCTGGCGGCAGTTCCTCCTCGATATCACGGCCAGGGCTCCAAACATGAAAGGAGCGGGCAACCCGTCTTACGTGAAGCTCACGGCTAGCGAGCGTTTGGAGGTCAACGAAGCCACCTACCAAGATCCCGACCTATCCAAATACTTCAACTACTGCCAGTGGAGGATGGGATCTGAAGACGACTGGAAACGTGTATTCAATCATCTTTGGCCAGTCCACGATGATGTCAAATTCAACGCCCAGAACTATGGGCAATGCCGATACTACTTGAAATGGGGAACACTCCTGGATCAATTCAAAGACGAAAAAACGGAGAGGAAAGCGAGGAGAGCTCTTTGGAGACGGTATGACAAGTTATATTGGGTGCCGCTTTCTGAACGAGATAAGCTCTGGTGGACGAAGGCTGAATCTAGTAAGTTTTCCACGTCTGATATAACTGGCGAGAGGAAGGTGGCTCCCCGAATCTTAGTTCGCTACCCGCCAAGGCCAATAGCTTGGTGAAGTTATATTGTAATGTCCATGGATCATCCCTTGTATGCAAACTGTACTGTATATGTTCTCCCTTCGAACCCTCTTCCGTCTCCTTTACATTCCATCTTATTACCAATCTAAATATGTACTATGCTGATTCACGCCTCACCACATGTTCCTTTACCCTATGCCCACCTCGTATGATACCACCTATGTTTATCTGGACTATCTATTATATGATGGATTAAACTATTTGGAAACCCCCCTTGGTCCGGGTGGTAGGCAGAGCCCTTTGGTCTACGACTTGGGCAGAGGAGTGCATTCGATATAGATATAAACTTGATGAGAGGTGGTGTTTGATTTATAGAGATTAGCTCTGTTTTGTTCAGAATTTCAAGGCTTTAAGGTCTTAGAACATCGCTTGTAAGCTTCCTAACCCTTCCCCTACACGAGCTCATGAACCCACGTCTGCGACCCCACCACTCCACCTGTCGACCTCACTACTGAGCTGACGACCTTACTATTTGTGCTGGCAAACTCATGATTCAAAGTAACAACCTCAGGCACATTTAGTAGAGACGCTCCAGGAGCGCCAAGGTTGAAATCACTTCAGAGCAAAGCAATGCGACATGATTTATATTCTCCTCTACTGAGTATATACACAATATGTTGCTAACAGGAACAACATAGAACGTATATGAACCTTACCAAATATGACTGGCAGGCCAAGATGGCCTTTGGTTGACCGCCCTTGATTGTCAAGGGACTTGTTGTCTTGCCTAATTCAATCAGTCTGAACGCCAGGTTGAGATCTACGCACCATCAGGACTAGTACATCTGGATGCTGTCAATGAGAAAAGAATCATTGTTGTATTCCAAAGATTCAGCATCCAAGGGGTACGTACTTCTTCTTGGCCAGCTGGGATATTGAATTTCTTGCTGGGCAGCTGGGATATCGCCAATTGGCCAGGTTCCTGCTGTCAAGGTCAAGAGGTCAAGATTACAACACTCAGAGTATTATAAATAAGTATTAATCATGGCCGTGCTGATGTCCGAGCTCATCTCTCCCTTCCAGCTGATAGTCCTGATGAACTGGAAGAAACGTTAACTATTTTCAGGATTTAAAGTAGAATAAATCATACTCACAGTCAGGGTACAGATGCACAGTCCGAAGCCCCTCCTCCAAGTCATTCTTGAGCCAGTCTGCAGGCATCTCTCCCGTCCGAGGCGTTTTGTCGACAAATTTAGAAGATTCTAAAATCAATGTTAGTAAGACGTCAGGGAGCAAGCCAAATAAAAAAAAAGCAGAGATCAAACAAACTAACGCGCACGTACGAATTAACAAACGCACTAGAGCGCCAATGAACAGTGATGGAGAATGAGAGAAGGAAAGGAGGGGTGAAAGAAGGGGAAAGGATGTAGGAAAGGAAATTGAGAAAGACGTACTCCGTTTCAAAAACTTCCTCATGGCATCACTGAATGCCAAGTCCATCATCTTCGAGTACTCCCCCTTCTTCTGATGCTCCAACCTTTCCTGCATTCGATCGCGGTCGAAAAATCGAATACGCCGAGGTTCATCGGGGTTCTCCGTGTCAGGAGCGGGTTCTTCACTGCCAGCGGACTTGCTCTTGGCAGTGCACGGTTTTTTGTTCTTCTGCTTGGACGGAGAGTGGGGATCTCTAGACCCTGAAGACATGGAATCAGAATTGATGTAGTCATGAAAAGGAATTGTACGTACTCTTGTTGTTTTGTCGCGTGGTAGGCATTGTCGCGGCAAGTTCAACGAGCCGGTAGGGAGGTCGACAGTACGCGGTGTGAAGTGATGAGCTTGGGTAGTGACGTGAGGTGGTGAGCTCGGGTAGTGACGTGAAGTGGTGAGCTCGAGTAGTGAGGTGGTGAGGTAGTGAGCTCGGGTAGTGAGGTGGTGAAGTGGTGGGCTCGATTAGTGACGTGGCAACGTATGGTGGTGAGTTCGGGCCGTGAGCGCGGAGCTCGGGTAGCGACGTGAGGTGGTGAGCTCGAGTAGTGAGGTGGTGAAGTAGTGAGCTCGGGTAGTGAGGTGGTGAGGTGGTGGGCTCGATTAGTGACGTGGCAACGTATGGTGGTGAGTTCGGGCCGTGAGCGCGTGACACGGGTCGACGTGGCCAGCAGCGAGGTTCAAGGAGAAGAAGAGAGGGGGAGAGGGTGTTGTCGCGCCCGGTAGTGGTGGTAGACGCGAAGGAGAGAAGCAGAACGAGATGTGCGCACAAGGAACGCAGTTTGAAGTGGGTCAATCTTTGTTGACGCGTTGTTGATAGTTGAAATTGAAGCTCCGCTGTCTGCCGGAGTTCGGAGCGCGTAGCCGTCTTTTTTGGAACTCCGCCCCAAACACAATGCCATGTCACGTCAGCCTTCTGCTTTCTTCGTTCAACCATCTTCTTCCACGCGTTGTATGAGCTGAATGTCGCCTGGTGCACGCAGGCGACATTCAGCTCATACAACGCGTGCTTATTCTTCTTCGCCCCCTTCTCGGCATGTCCAAGACTCCTGGCTTCCACCGGGCTCGCGTCCCATTTGCGCTCGGCGTGTACTTCGGTGCTCTTCGCTACAACGATGGCCACCTACACTCAGGTTTACGGCTCCTAGGTGAGTAATTTAAAGTACATGTGTTCCATGGTACTGCTTTTCTCTCTTTTGGCTCAACAGGGTGGTATTGTGATCTTTGACCAGGTGCACTCTGCGCGTCCACATGGATGTCGTGTGCTTAGCGGGTTCTGGGGAAGGCTCTCGTGCGTCCACTCTGGACGTCGGCCTATATTTTTTTCTTTTACAGGCTCGCATTGGTGGAGTAGGAGGATGGTAGGAGGATGTTGTGGCTGGGACTTTGGGCAACGGTTTTCTGGTATGTCTCTTCCCCTTCATTTTCTTTCTTGATTCAAAAACTTCTAAGTGGCCCTGTTCTTTTCTCTATCAATTGACTGGGCATCCCTGTTACTGCCCCAATTACCCATGTAGTTAGAGTATCTGTAAATTATGTAGTCAATTTAATTATGTTTTCAAGGCCGTGCGGCCTGACAATGAAACTATGACGCTAGTGAGCTCTAACCCTAACCTTAGAATGTGTGGTCTTATCAGCTGGCGATCACATTGAGCTTCGTCTTTGTCTTTGCTTCAGACGCTAACAACAACCAACTAAACATGCCCATCACGCTCCAAAACCCAGGATACCGCACTTGCCTTCATAACTGTCATGTGGTGGACCCCAAGAAATCAAGACTTTGGGATCAATTAATCCATTTGCACATATACCACACGTGAGTGCAACGCGCTGTAGCTCTAACAATAATCCGCCTCGGCTCAATTCTTTCATTGAGGTCTTCGGGAGGACCAGCCTCTCACCAAAAGACACATAGTTGTGGCTCTGATGGCGTCCCGCTCTGCCCTGAGACGTACAGGGAAACAACTAATCAAGACTACCAGAAGTTTGCAGGCCGGCTCACCCACCGCGCAATCGCCCGTGACTTGGTCATTCAGCGTTTCAAACAATGCTGGCCGAACCCTGAAGAGGCACCCATGACAACTAAAGATAATATACCGGGTGAGATCCCTGTGGATCTGTCTCTTGACCCCAACTACCCCACCGACGTTCCTTGGTACGACAACTACAAAGCACATCATCTATCCGTAAATCCAGTGGACGCTGAGCAGGGTACGTGCCTTCATACGCCATGGGTACTCATTACTGACACACCTCTTATAATCAATTGAAGAAAATGAGCTGAACTATCTCAAGAATCACAAGTTTGAGGTACGGCCTAACGTCTATCATAAGCTTGTCGGCGCCATTCCGTGGGAGGATAAACCCCAACGCCTTACATGTAAATTTGTTGTGGGCTATGAGCTGTCGCAGGACTACCAGCCTGCTCATATGACGACAGTCAACACGCTTGAGTGGCTGGATGAAAGCGACTATAAGTGGCTGGCTGTGCAAAATGGCCGCCTTAAGTACATCGACGTGCATAAACCGACGGGCAAGGCGGATTTCCCGTGGACCGAGAGCTCAAGGAACACTACAAGGTGAAGGGGAAAGTGGCTTGCGTATATCAAGGAATGGTAAGTAATTAATTCTTTATGTTTTCAAGTCCCACTAAACCTTGACAGTTTAACTTAGCGTTCGAAATGAGGGAGCATCCAGAGTCCTGGGATATTTCTTTTGTCCCTTGGGAGAGCTTCAAGAAGGCTATGATGACGGGGTGTGATTGCGAAGAATGGGAAGAATTGGCTTCTGCCGACCTCGTTGTCGGCGGACCTGACTTTTCGTTCGATTTTATGTGAGTGTGAAGTTTGTTCAATTTTGCTTTTTTTGCATTTACTTCAGATACATTATACTAGGGGAATGTCCAAGGGTTATGGTGTCAAGGGAATGGACTGGTGGACAATCTTCACGAACTACAGCGACTTGGCCAACAAGACTTCCGTCTGGCCCGATCCTTCGGAAATGTTTCGGGTGGGTGCGAAGGTGCATGGTCAGCAGACTTACGAAATGGCAGCCCTGTCGCTCGGCCTCTCTATGCCATTATCTGTGGTCTGCGAGGACGACGACGACGTCCTGAAATATGCCGAGAAGATTGAAAAAGGCCTGATACATGGTGTACTGAAGCGCGACTATAGTGATTGCTCCTCGATCGTCATCGGCACGTTTAAGAGGGATCGTGCGGTCAAGGACGCCAAGAAAGCCATCAAGGAGGCTAAGCAGAACTGGAAAGAGCTCATTCATCTCACCGGTCCACTCTGTTGGATCTTGCAGCCATTGGTTTCGACCCTCCTCCACATAGGAGAGGTTAGGACATTCATTGTCGGCGGCATTTTAATCGCTAATGTCTGCACCACCCCACGGTCAGACGGCGTTTTGGACATTGCATACGCGGAACGAATCCGCCCTCTACATAAGTTTCAGTGAGTTATTCTCCTGGTCTGTCAATTGAAGATATTAGTGATGATTTCAAGGTTTGACCGCAACAGAGAGGAAAATAAATTTTCCTGGTTCGTCGCTGAAGATGTATCTGCTCGGGCCTACGACTTCGCGGACAGCTACGAGAAATTTGTCCTCGAGATGGTTGGAAAGGTGATCATGCTCGAGGAATTGCGATACAAGGTCCCTTCTGATCTGCGTATCTTTGTCCGCGCCGACGTCTCGGTTTACAGAAATGCGGACACAGGTAAATACTCCTTCTTTGTCAATGAATTCACGCGCTCCACCACTACGTCTCTCTTCCTGTATTACCTCGACGGCTCAGCTGGAGATGTCCTGATCACAACAATGGTGGATGTTTTGCACACCGTCGCTAGCAATAAAGCCAAGCACCTCCCTCCTCCTCGTCACTCGCCGCTGGGAATGTAGTACAACTCACTCTTTTGCATGTATTAATTTGAATTCCTGCATTGTTTTCGCCGCCTTCCAAAGCATCAGAACTGGATGTGTATGTAAGACATCTGGTGACAAGAGTTGAAATAAGATAGAGCTGAGTAATTTCATCATTGACTTTCTTGGGGCATCAGCACTTAACATGCATGAGGTCATTGGATTGAGTAGTGAGGTCATCAACACAAGTAGTGAGGTCGTCAGGTCAAGTAGTGAAGTCGGTTCAAGTGGAATTGAGGTTACGCTGAGGAATTCTACATGAGACGTTCGACGAGCGTCTGCACTGGCACATTCTCAACGTCTAAAGATCAGGTAGTGAGGCCAATTGAGGTGGAATTGAGGTTTGGATGAGCGATTGGAAATGTGACGATCGAAGCGCGTCTGCGCTGGCACATTCTTCTCGTTATAAAGTCAAGTAGCAAGGTCAAATCAAGTGCAATTGTGCTTTGTCCAAGCTCTTGACGTTGTAAGCTCAAGTCGTGAGGTCATAAACACGAGTAGTGAGGTCGTCAGCTCAAGTAGTGAAGTCAGTTCAAGTGAATGAAGTGCAATTGAATTTTGTCCAAGCTCTTGACGCTGTAAGCTCAAGTAGTGAGGTCATGAACAGAGTAGTGAGGTCAAAACACAAGTAGTGAAGTCGGTTCAAGTGGAATTGAGGTTACGCTGAGGAATTCTACATGAGACGTTCGACGAGCGTCTGCACTGGCACATTCTCAACGTCTAAAGATCAGGTAGTGAGGCCAATTGAGGTGGAATTGAGGTTTGGATGAGCGATTGGAAATGTGACGATCGAAGCGCGTCTGCGCTGGCACATTCTTCTCGTTATAAAGTCAAGTAGCAAGGTCAAATCAGTGCAATTGTCTTTGTCCAAGCTCTTGACGTTGTAAGCTCAAGTCGTGAGGTCATAAACACGAGTAGTGAGGTCGTCAGCTCAAGTAGTGAGTCAGTTCAAGTGAATGAAGTGCAATTGAATTTTGTCCAAGCTCTTGACGCTGTAAGCTCAAGTAGTGAGGTCATGAACACGAGTAGTGAGGTCACAAACACAAGTAGTGAAGTCGGTTCAAGTGGAATTGACTTTTCGCTGAGCAACTTCTACATCAGACGTTCGAGGAGCGTCTGCATGGGCACATCGTTGACGTCCAAAAGTCAAGTAGTGAGGTCGTCACTGGAAATAGTGAAGTGGCGTCTGTGAAGTTGTAACCTGACTCAGTGAGATCTCGACCAAGAAGAGATGGTCAATGACGCGGCAATGGACTTCATTGACAAATTCGTGTTTTGTCCAGATGCCATTCGACTCGCCGTCGTCGAATCGAATGGCATCTGGACAAAACACGAATTTGTCAATGAGGTCGGCGTGTACGTACTTGATTATCTCTCCTTACAGCAGAGCTCACTGAGTTAGGTTACAACTTCACAGACGCCACTTCACTATTTCCAGTGACGACCTCACTACTTGACTTTTGGACGTCAACGATGTGCCCATGCAGACGCTCCTCGAACGTCTGATGTAGAAGTTGCTCAGCGAAAAGTCAATTCCACTTGAACCGACTTCACTACTTGTGTTTGTGACCTCACTACTCGTGTTCATGACCTCACTACTTGAGCTTACAGCGTCAAGAGCTTGGACAAAATTCAATTGCACTTCATTCACTTGAACTGACTTCACTACTTGAGCTGACGACCTCACTACTCGTGTTTATGACCTCACGACTTGAGCTTACAGCGTCAAGAGCTTGGACAAAATTCAATTGCACTTCATTCACTTGAACTGACCTCACTACTTGAGCTGACGACCTCACTACTCGTGTTTATGACCTCACGACTTGAGCTTACAACGTCAAGAGCTTGGACAAAGCACAATTGCACTTGATTTGACCTTGCTACTTGACTTTATAACGAGAAGAATGTGCCAGCGCAGACGCGCTTCGATCGTCACATTTCCAATCGCTCATCCAAACCTCAATTCCACCTCAATTGGCCTCACTACCTGATCTTTAGACGTTGAGAATGTGCCAGTGCAGACGCTCGTCGAACGTCTCATGTAGAATTCCTCAGCGTAACCTCAATTCCACTTGAACCGACTTCACTACTTTAACTGACGACTTCACTACTTGTGTTTCTGACCTCACTACTCATGTTCATGACCTCACTACTTGAGCTGCCTACCTGATCTTTTATACAATATACGTTTTCTTGACATCGATCCAGGCTCAAAATGTGTCCATTGCGTGCTTTAAAATACAAAAAAAAATATAATGTCCTCCGCCGAACGAAAACGCCATCCCAGGAAGAACGCCGACCAGCACACTAGAGGTGTCAACCCCAACCCCCGGTCAGCGAGAACCCAAAAGCCCTTGAAGTTGGGCAATTTCCGCTTGAGCTTCACCTAATTACAACTCCGAGGGAGAAATGGACTCTGGACCACATACAAATGTAATGACAGACATAATTGCACCTCTCTTCTTATGTGGTTGACGTTCAACAGTTGGTGACACTCCGACGTGTGACATAGGGCCATGAGCAGCTTTGTCACCCTCCTCACGAATCTCCGAATGTCGCTTGATGAGAAGCATCCCACCTTCTGATTCTAGAACTTGCATCGCAGCGGTTGCGTCCTCATCATGCCGCTGTGCGAAAAGAGATTTCGCCTTGTTGAGACGTTCCGGGTCAGTCATTTCAGTGGCGAGATGCATTCGCCAGGCGACGGAGGGTCGAGTATTGCTGTCTATAGGTAATCCAGCCATCTGAGCAAGCAATTCTTGCGCTTGGTCAATCAGGTTCCGAAGAACGATGGCATCAAGCTAAAGTTAATGTGATGATTAATGATTCATAAATGGTGGAATCCGGAATGAGGACGCACCAAGCCAAGATCAGCCTCCACTTTTGCTTGCCACGCCACCTGATCAGCGAAATCCTTGGTTAACTTGGCGTTCTCCTTGACCAATTTCTCACAAGTTGCGGTGAGGGTTTCCTTCTCTTCTTTTTGAGTGGCTTCCATCTTCTTGCACCAGGTGTCCCAATCTTGATTGTTCTTGGCCATCTTCGCTTCGCAATCCTTGACACACGCGGACATCATGTCCGACATCTTCGCTTCCCAAAGCCTGTCGCGAGCAGACATCGTGTCCGACATCTTCGCTTCCCAATCCTTGACACATGCGGACATGGTGTCCGACATCTTCGCTTCCCAAAGCCTGTCGCGAGCAGACATCCTCGTTTCCCAAGACATCTCGCACTCCTCAAGATCATGCTGCAAATCCTCAATCACCTTCTTCCAGTCATGCCGCTCAGCCTTCCTTTCCTTGTCAATCTCTTGCACCAAGGCCACTGCATTTGCCCTCCTACCACTCGCAGCTGTCACTTGCTGTTTGGCCCATCGTTCCTTGAAGTCATTGACTTTTTTTCCTTTCGTCGATGAAGCAGCACTGGCTTCAGGGGAGGAACCCGTTTCAGATGTAGGGACGAAGGCGAGCAACCTCGATGATGTGTCACAGGAAAGGGATCTCAGAGGCAGATCATTATCATCGAATTTGGAAGATCCATGAAGATCTGGTTGAAAATGAGAAAGGACAGAAAAAAAATAACGTCAGAAGATGGACTGACCCGAAGAGATGATGATAGAGTCTTTCCTGATGCTTCCCCTTTTATCACCTAAGACTGTCATCGCTTCACTGTAAACCAGGTCGCGCAGACCGCCAATTGTGCAGTCGGGGGATGCTTGGATACGAGAAGAACTAGGAGCGAAGGAAACTGTTACGGTGATTGACTCGCTGGTAGAGGAGCTGGGCATGGTGGTACAAAAGAGCACAAATGTCGTCAAAGATTGAAAGTAGAGGCCGCGCGCACAGAAGGCATCACAGGATTGCATTACATAATATTATTTGAGGAATATTTCAAACTCAGATTCAATTCTATCGTCACGTGGATCAAAGGCCTTCCTCTACCCAACCTCCTCTCTGGAACACCTTGAAATCCGACACAGAACATTCGGCCAACAGCGCTACACCCTACACTCGTCTGTTGTTCTTCCCTTCCTGCCACCTGTCCAGCTTATACTCGAAAGGGGTCTTTACGCAAGGTTGGCCAGTGTCCGCCTCTGTCTACAGCTAGCGCCCCCCGATGATCTGTCAACATCGGCGCTGGCGGAGGAACGCAACCTGGCGAGATGCGCTGATGTTTTTGGGTCCAAGGCGCTTCAAGATCAACGCCGTTTGTAACGTCAAGGATGTGCCAGTGCCGACGCTCGTCGAACGTCACATGTAGAATTCCTCAGCGAAACCTCAATTCCACTTGAACCGACTTCACTACTTGAACTGACGACCTCACTACTTTTGTTCATGACTGAAGAGCCCACTACTTGATCTGCTAACCTCACTACTTGCGCCGACGACCTAACCACCCAAGTCAAATCCCTCACGCAACTTCATCACTGACGCTCCTCAAACGTGATCGACGCAGTTCGTCCAACGTGTTTCAATGTAGTACAATAACTCTCATTTGATTATCCATGGACCCTTGAAATCTTACACGCAAATCTTTAATCAAAAGCTCGGAACCACAGAATGTGTAACAGTAAAATTAACCTCCTAATGTCAAGCCAGTTCTATCAAGACTGAAGCTCGTCGAGCCTCAAACGGGCCTATGCCCACGGAAGTCCCACCGTTTTGATCCTGTGAATTTCAAATATTACCGCTCTTAAATACAAGTATATACGGCTAAGGAGTGAAGCCGTCGTATTCGCGGCACTGCCCTACTACAGCCTGGTGCTATGTCCTGCCCCACCGCCATCGCCCCAAGTCTCAAAACACCACAGCCACGGTGAAAAAATGCTGTGCCTTTCAAACCATCGAGTCCATGCGTCAGAGAGGAAACTGCCACCATGCAAATTTAGCCAACTCACAGCCTTCAACCCCATAGTATATATTGGTCGAAGTATCCGCACCTCTGTTCAACAACTGCATTATGGATCCCCGCCAGCTGTCAGACAGTGTAAGAGTTTTCTTCTTGTGTTATCGCGTATTTACACTCCTTGTGATAGATGTCTTCGCCTCCGAGGAAGAAGACGCGGCGCGACAAGTCGGCACAGGTCGTAGTTCCCAGCATCCGCAATGCTCCCAGCGCGTCCAGTACGTCAGCCAGCCGTGTACGAAGCGACGAAGCGTGGATCCAGAGAAATGCGCCCATGCTGAGCAAGAAACTCGCGCTTTTTCTGAAGCAAGCAACGGTAATCAATGTGCCGTGCACCCTCGAGGAACTGAAGAAACCGCAAGATGAAAAGAGGCTAGAGCGGATCTGTGTCGAAGAGCTTGGTCCAAATCGTTCAGCACAGTGCATATCGGCCCGCTTCGTCGATCCAAACGGACAGACTATTCTAGCATACTTTGGTAATCGCATCAGAAAATCGGAAAATGCTGAGGTGTGTATTTTTATTTTGGAGGTATTGTCGAAATAAAAGAACAGTCCGCTCTGGGCAGGGAAGTACCATTGATCTGAGCCAGCAATATACAGGCCGTACCAAGGAAACTCTGGAATTTCTAAAGAAAAATAACCCCAAATCCATAATCAACGATGGATTAAGTGTGAGTGAACTCTGGATATTGATACACAAAACTCTGACGCAATTCTACCAGAATAATCAATGCAAAGCTTATCAACTCGCATCACAGGCTGTATGCTCTGCTTTGCCACTCCATAGCCGGTTTGACAGCACTCGTCACGAGGGTGTAAATATTATGAAATTCGAATCTGGAAGCAGAAAGGACAATTCCGACGATCAGCAACCACCTGAACCTGATAATGAGGAAGTCAACCCAGAGGCATATGAGCCGGATGAGGAGTTGGGACACTTTGAAAGAAAGGAACAGGCGGGTGTCGTGCATTTAGTCCATGGATGGCAGCAACAAGCTCAGGCTCGGACCAAGGTCAGTTGCGCCTCCAGCTTTCAAGGTCAACGTTTTATAACACTTCTATCCAGGGGCTTTTTATCTCCGGTGATATATCCCATACAAGCACAAGCTTGGCAGCGGCCGGTTCCTATTACTATCTCACTCAATCAATTGCAGCCACACTTGCAAAGATGTTTCAAGCCGTTTTCCCCGAAGAATATCGGAAGTACGAAAAGGCCTTCGAAGCCGGAGTGTGGATGCAGTGTGACCCTGGTCCCTATCTTGGTCGTGCCATTATATACAAGTTGCAAGGGCGCTTGCACAAGGATAAGCATGACCTGGGGCCTTCCGCCTCCTTTGGTGTAGGCTATTATACTGGTGGAGAGATGCTATTTCCTCAATTTGGCACTAAATTCTCGTATGTCATTTCGCTCATATGGAACAGTGGATAGTCAGAATAACAGTCCCTGTAGGTATGACCCAGGCCACGTCTGCATTTTTTACTCAAGCATCATCTACCACAAAGTAGCCAAATTCGAGTCTGCCATACAGACAACTCTGCAGGCAGAGGAGAAGATTACACCAGGCCGAATCGGTACAGTCTTCTTTTTTCCCAAAGAGAGCTATCAGATTCTCCATGATAAACCGCCCCGGTGGGGATACAGAACAGCCTTTGGAAGGGCTGAAGGTCTTATCCCCAAACGATATCTAGACATGGATGATGACGGAGCTGAGTATGAATCAGAGGAAGAGATGTAATTACCTGAGGAACATAAATGCTTCTAGAATTCAAATTTTGCTGAGACACATCTGAGTTGTTTCCGATATCATGGAGGAAGTTATGCCGAGTGAATCCACCACTGCCAGCGTCAGCGTTTCGAAGCATTGTGAATAGATTTCTGGTATTCCACTTGAACTGACGACTTCACTACGTGTGTTTATGACGTCACTACTTGAGCTTACAACGTCAAGCGCTTGGAGAAAACTCAATTGCACCTGATTTGATCTCTCTACTTGAGTTTATAACGCCAAGCATGTGCCAGCGTGAAGGATGTGCCAGTGCCGACGCTCGTCGAACGTCAGATGGAGAATTGCTCAGCGAAGAATCAATTCCATTGGAACGGTGGGCAAATATGAGCGGGGTATTTCTTGCCAGTAACAGTCCACTGCCTAACGAGAAGAATGTGCCAGTGCCGACGCTCGTCGAACGTCAGATGGAGAATTGCTCAGCGAAGAATCAATTCCATTGGAACGGTGGGCAAATATGAGCGGGGTATTTCTTGCCAGTAACAGTCCACTGCCTAACGAGAAGAATGTGCAAGTGCCGACGCTCGTCGAACGTCAGATGTAGAATTGCTCAGCGAAGAATCAATTCCACTGGACCTGACTATTCACTACTTGAGTTTATGACCTCACTACTTGAGCTTACCTGTATTTCTTGTCAGTAACAGTCCACTGCCAACATCTCTTCTCTGTGTCGTAGCTCAACATACTGTAGCTTGTGAGACTTCACTACTGAAACTGACGACTTCACTACTTGTGGTTATGACCTCACTACTTTAGCTCACAACGCCAAGCCCTTGGACCTTGAACTGACGACTTCACTACTTGTGGTCAAGACCTCACTACTTGAGCTTACAACGTCAAGCCCTTGTACAAAACTCAATTGCACTTGATTTGACCTTGCTACTTGACTTTATAACGAGACGAATGTGGCAGTGCGGACGCTCGTCGAACGTCACATATGGAATTGCTCAGCGAAGGTTAGGGAGGTGGAGCGAATCGCCGAAGGCGATGAGCGATCAGGTTATACTGAGGGGTTGTAAGGCGTACGAAGCCAAACAGTTGGGGGTATGTCCCACTGGGCTGTTCGTCTTTATAGACTCGTCAGTGGCTGTTCACGTACTTAAAACTGTACTCTCAATCCGTTCGACTCTACAATAATGTGATAGCAATAATAGAGTGAACAGAAACGTACAAATATGGCAGATAACGATAACCAATCGTTGAGAACAGGGGGTTTCCCTGGGGAGTCCCTGGGGTGTCCCAGGGGAATCCCAATCTCTACAGCCAGATCGTCGGGCTGTGCGATGGCATCGTGGGTATAGATTTTATCTAGATAATCGTTAATCTGCATCTTTAACTCGGTGTATCGGAGATACGAGATTTCTCCCGGACGAATTCCCAATATAGCAAGTGTTACCTATTTGAGTTTGATCCGAATTCTATTTCCGTACTTAGGGTTAGGAAGGTGGAGCGAATCGCCGAAGGCGATGAGCGATCAGGTTAAACTGAGGGGTTGTAAGGCGTACGAAGCCAAACAGTTGGGGACTTATCCCACTGGGCTGTTTCGTCTTTATAGACTCGTCAGTGGCTGTTCACGTACTAAAACTGTTACTCTCAATCCGTTCGACTCTACAATAATGTGATAGCAATAATAGAGTGAACAGAAACGTACAAGTATGGCAGATAACGATAGCCAATCGTTGAGAACAGGGGGTTTCCCTGGGGAGTCCCTGGGGCGTCCCAGGGGAATCCCAATCTCTGCAGCCAGATCGTCGGGCTTAGGGTTAGGGTGGTTGTTGTTGTCCTGCACTGAAGGCCGGGGGACGCTGTGGATAACTGGGAAGTTGGGGGACAACCTCCATCCAGTTTCGCCTTTTATAGGCTCTTCAGATCCTTAGGGTTAGGAAGGTGGAGCGAATCGCCGAAGGCGATGAGCGATCAGGTTAAACTGAGGGGTTGTAAGGCGTACGAAGCCAAACAGTTGGGGGTATGTCCCACTGGGCTGTTTCGTCTTTATAGACTCGTCAGTGGCTGTTCACGTACTTAAAACTGTACTCTCAATCCGTTCGACTCTACAATAATGTGATAGCAATAATAGAGTGAACAGAAACGTACAAATATGGCAGATAACGATGGCCAATCGTTGAGGACAGGGGGTTTCCCTGGGGAGTCCCTGGGGCGTCCCAGGGGAATCCCAATCTCTGCAGCCAGATCGTCGGGCTGTGCGATGGCATCGTGGGTCTAGATTTTATCTAGATAATCGTTAATCTGCATCTTTAACTCGGTGTATCGGAGATACGAGATTTCTCCCGGACGAATTCCCGATATAGCAAGTGTTACCTATTTGAGTTTGATCCGAATTCTATTTCCGTACTTGCCATTTCGGGACAGAATGCTCGGGATTGCGCGTACCGTTACCATTTAAGGACAGGTCGGCCACCGACCGAGCAGTTAAGCCGGATCAGCGGTAGAGTGTAGGGTCGCAATATTGGTGATAACGCCTGAGCTTCCAATACGACTTAGCATACTCCAACCCAGCGCTAAGCATGAGTTCGGCCTCGTTCGGGGCAATCCGTACTAAGACGGACCTACTACGGACTTCGGGATCTAGACCGGGTCTAGACTCATATCACGTGCCATTAATAATCACTCGTCTGGGACGAGGGCTGTGTCAGCAATATCATGTGCCATGATTACTTATTTAGGTAAATTTAGCTATAAGTTAAAGGCGCATCAGTGAATGCGTACTGATGCGACATAAGAAGCGCGTACGTTAGGGTTCGGTTAGGGACCGCATCGTGTAAACGACGGTTTTCTTATTCAATTTGTGCGTTTTGAGAGTCTACCGAATACTGGATGATCCTGTTCATCGTCAGATAAACTAAGCCGTCTGTGTAATTGAACATCACCGGGGCTACTTTGAGCGGCGGTGCTTAGACCAGGTAATTGCACCTGTTCAGACTGTTCAATAATGTCACCGACATCTTGAATCGTAGGGCGGAACCCACCTTCATTGGTGACTTCCTCATCCAGTTTTTCGAACACTACCTTCTTCCAGTTGTGCGAAAGGTCGTATATGTTAGTGTTGCGTTTGCGAGACACTAACCATCGACGACCGAGTATTCCTATCTTCCGCAAGTCGGGAACGAATACCGAGTCGCGTCCTCCGCCACCTCGCAATAAAGCTCGGGGCGAACATCTTCGATCTCAGCAAACGTCTCTCCAGGCGGAGGAAAAGGGTTGGCGGGACTATTCACATATTTCCCTTCTTCGGCGCGGGTATACCACTCCGTCCAATACTCAGTAATAGTAGTTCCAAGTTCGGTAGCCGAGAACCAATTCCATACGTCGTTAAACCTGGTTTTCAAGACAAGAACGCCTTCGTCGGGCTCTGTATCGGTTCGCGATGCAAACCGTTTTTCCCAACGTTCTTGGACATTTTTCTTGCACCAGGCGGCGACGAGTTGTGACGGATAACCGCGCAACAAATAGAGGCTGTTAAGATCTCTAATTGCTCCGATGTAGTTGTTTTTATTACTACATAGCACGGCTAACCGCGAGCACTCTCCGATATAGACGCTCTTTAGGGTTAGGGTGGTGGTGGTATTCTGCAACTGAAGGCCGGGGGGCTGTTACGGACAAGTGGGAACTTGGGGGACAAATTCCATCCACTTTCGCCTTTTTAAAGGCTCTTCAGGTCCTACAGCGATCACGCTGAGTTAATATCTGGAGCGATTTACTTACGAAATCCGTCCAGGATTAATAATCCGACAAGGATTCGATTACTCAGACCGAGGCGGGCTCAGTCAGCACCGAAGGGCTGACTGAGCACACCGGGGTACGATGAGCAATCGACTTTACGCTGGGTCGAAGAGTCACTCGACTCCGTCCGGCGTTGGCCGAGAAATTTCAAGCGCCGCCTTGATCTGCTTAGGTAACGGGTCCAGGCCCGTTACCTAAGCTGGTCACGAGTAATTCTATTTTAAGAAGAAACATGTGAGCAAACCATAAATAGTACTGTCACGTGCCTAATGGACTTAGGACTTTTCGTGCTTTATGGCTAGATTAGGCTTAGCTTGAGGGATAAATTGTATCAGCTATCCTTGTGTATTCTATCATTACAATAGATGGTACGTACGGTTGGGTTCGGTTAGGGTGAAGCTTCTAACAAGGTTTCGAACGCTCTGGCCTTAGGCCAGCAGTGATCCAAGCACCGACCACACAAACGTGGATAATTAATCATGAACTGGTTTAACGCCAGTAAATAGTTCTACGCATAGTGTCCAAAATGACCGCTCTTAGTCTGTTTACAGATTCTGGCATCGATATCGACCGGTAATTGGTTTTCCATGCACGACAGACGAATCTGTCTCCCAAATATAGGTCGGGTGCGCATCGATGTTAAAGCGTATCGGCGTGCGTGGGTTTGATCCCTTTCCGTCGAGTGCGAGTGCTTAAGTTGGGCCCCCGTAGGGTACTCGCCGTACATCCAGACCGTCCAAGACATCCGCAAACATCTCTTTCGATGGGACACGTACACTCCCGGGACAATTCATACGAGGTTTTATCAATGGTCGGGAAACAAATCCCTCCCTCAATATATATTGTCGCCGCACTAGCGCTTTAAGCCACACGGGCTGAATCCGATACTACCAAGCTTTTAATCTCAACGTCTATTTGTACGCCTCTAACAAAAGAGGCATTGGGCGGGCATAAGCGGATGAGTGTTGGTGTAACTGTAACATTCCAAACTTCTCTCGTCTATCTCAGGGACCGAAGTACTCAAGAGCTAATAACGAGTGCATCGCAGATTCAGACATATTAACGATGGATTTAATGCCCCGAAGGGACTCCCAGTCTGCTTAGGGTTATTGGGACTTTTTTTTGAAATCCCTAGCTCATCCCTAGTCCCTATTAGTTATCCCTGGGCTCATCCCTGGGCTCATCCCTAGGCTCATCTCTGAGCTCGATATCAAATCAGACTATACTACAGACTGATATGAGATAGAAATTTGCTTAGTGCAGAAATAGACAAGGTGGCCTACATGATAGACTATATTTGTAGTCTGATCAGAATTTTACTTACTTAGGGTTAGGGTGGTGGTGTTTTCTGCAACTGAAGGCCGGGGGGCTGTTACGGACAAGTGGGAACTTGGGGGACAAATTCCATCCACTTTCGCCTTTTTAAAGGCTCTTCAGGTCCTACAGCGATCACGCTGAGTTAATATCTAGGGCGATTTACTTACGAAATCCGCCTAGGATTAATAATCCTACAAGGATTCGATTACTCAGACCGAGGCGGGCTCAGTCAGCACCGAAGGGGCTGACTGAGCGCACCGGGGTACGATGAGCAATCGACTTTACACCGGGTCGAAGAGTCACTCGACTCCGTCCGGCGTTGGCCGAGAAATTTCAAGCGCCGCCTTGATCTGCTTAGGTAACGGGGCTAGGCCCGTTACCTAAGCTGGTCACGAGTAATTCTATTTTAAGAAGAAACATGTGAGCAAACCATAAATAGTACTGTCACGTGCCTAATGGACTTAGGACTTTTCGTGCTTTATGGCTAGATTAGGCTTAGCTTGAGGGATATATTGTATCAGCTATCCTTGTGTATTCTATCATTACAATAGATGGTACGTACGGTTGGGTTCGGTTAGGGTGAAGCTTCTAACAAGGCTTTCGAACGCTCTGGCCTTAGGCCAGCAGTGAATCCAAGCACCGACCACACATAACCGTGGATAAATTAATCGTAACTGGTTTAACGCCAGTAAATAGTTCTACGCATAGTGTCAAAATGACCGCTCTTAGTCTGTTTACAGATTCTGGCATCGATATCGACCGGTAATTGGTTTTCCATGCACGACAGACAAGCTGTCTCCCAAATATAGGTCGGGTGCGCATCGATGTTAAAACGTATCGGCGTGCGTGGGTATGATCCCTTTCCGTCGAGTGCGAGTGCTTAAATTGGGCCCCCGTAGGGTACTCGCCGTACATCCAGACCGTCCAAGACATCCGCAAACATCTCTTTCGATGGGACACGTACACTCCCGGGACAATTCATACGAGGTTTTATCAATGGTCGGGAAACAAATCCCTCCCTCAATATATATTGTCGCCGCACTAGCGCTTTAAGCCACACGGGCTGAATCCGATACTACCAAGCTTTTAATCTCAACGTCTATTTGTGCGCCTCTACCAAAAGAGGCATTGGGCGGGCATAAGCGGATGAGTGTTGGTGTAACTGTAACGTTCCAAACTTCTCTCATCTATCTCAGGGACCGAAGTACTCAAGAGCTAATAACGAGTGCATCGCAGATTCAGACATATTAACGATGGATTTAATGCCCCGAAGGGACTCCCAGTCTACGCCGACCTTCCAAGATCCGACTCCCAGGCCTCGCCCAGCGCCTCGCCAATTAAGACTACTACACCGAGCTACTACTCCAGAAGACATCAACAAGGCGTCCAGTGAATTGGTAGGTACCATCCGCTCGTTTAGGGTGGTGGTGGTATTCCTGCACTTGAAGGCCGGGGGCGCTGTGGATAACAGGGAAATTGGGGGACAATCTCCATCCTGTTTCGCCTTTATAAGGCTCTTCAGATCCTACAGC
>JADNYJ010000235.1:0-55120 GCA_015501075.1 Gymnopilus junonius
ACCAGCAGCACGGAAGAAATTGCGAATGAAAGACTACGCTGACGAAATTCCCAGAAGATGGTTTGGATATAGAGGAGGAAACAAATTCAGACATCGATACACTTCCGGAATAGTGGTATCCAAGATGCGGATGTAATAAATGTAACGAGCATACTGTAAAAATAAAAAACATAAAGTGAAGTCGAACGAAACCCTTGTAAAGAGACAAACAGAGAGAAATCACCAAAGTCATCCTGGACAGTAGCTGATGCAATGGAAAGAAGGAGAACTCAAAAAACGGAACGAGAGGGAGGTGAGATGAGACATTGAGACATGAAGAGAGAGCAGAGAGCAGAGAGCAGAGGGGAAAGAGAGAGATAAAGATCGGTGCGATGAATGTTCTACGAAACTGGAAGCGTGAGGTGAAGTCAGAAGGGAACCACCGATAGCAGAAAAAAAACTTTGTCGGCCTCAAAAGACAGGAAAGAAGAAAAATCCAGTTGAATCAAGCCACACATGAAAGACATTAAAATACAGAGCAACAGACCTGCTGCTCATTTTAGCTCATTCGACATCAGCAAGGGATAGAACAGCAATGCGTGATGTGGCGGTCTAATTTTTGCACTCACAGCCCAGGCTCGAAATCTGCTTGGGACTGCTACTACTTCTGAATCATATATCAACATTAGGAAGATGAAAGTCAAGAGACAGGAGAACATACGCAGAGGACAACTCCAATATGAGGACATAGCAGATGCTCGACGGTGTTGGTGGTGAGAACAGAGTGAGAGGGCAGCTTCATGAACCTATGGGGACCTGATGAAGATGAAAGATTAAATACGATGGATAAACGAGACATCCGATTGACCTCCAGGTGCCATATAAAGGACGCAAACTAAAATGAATCAGAGAAGCGAGAAACTCACCACGCAATACTATCTATCTATCTATCTATCCTGTACATTCCAGAAGAGAAGAGAAGAGCACAACCGGATATCTAAAAGCCGGGGGAGCTCTCAGCTCAATCAATACCTACGTACAACCCCTGCACGTCCAGGTCCAGAATCACTGCTTGATACTGAATCTTGATGGCCCAGATACGATCTACAACCGCCACAGAGAATCCTGTTGGATTTACCTCCCGCCGTCGCTTGCGATTTCTTATATCCGGTACACCTTTACCCATTTAAAGGCAAGTAAAGGGTGTATCATTGTTCTGGAGGTGATAAGCACGTTGATAAAAGGGACAAAGAAGTGCGATATTTTGAATGGAATAGAGATAAGCAGCCACTGGGTCGAAAATGTAATAAAATGGAAAATGTAGAAAGTGGGACGAGCCATACTTGACCATATTCGAAAAAGAGAAAAAAAAAGGAAGACATTAACGTTCTCACAAGGTATAAGTCAAAAGTGGAAAAAGAGAGGGGAACCGTAACCTGATACCTGTGTCATCTATCCACATCCGGGGAAATTCCTCGTGGAGATCTATCCATAGGCATGTGTCAAAAGCACCGTTCATATGTACGAGCAAGTTACGAATGCATAAGAGACAGGGAAAATCCAGATGTGACATGATGACGATGCTAGGTATCAGGAAAGGAAAACAGCGCATTCCTAGAAAGGAAGAGGAAAGAATTTTAATATGTACGACCAGTTGGAGGTACTTGGAATGAAGTCGGTATAAGCATAATCGACACTTTTCTGTTGACAAAGAACCTTGTCGCAGTATTCAAGTAAGCTATCCATAAACACACCGCTAGGACTAGCTCCGTTTCATTTCACTGAGCATATTACCTCGTTGGTGAATGAGAAAGAAAAATCATCTACTTCCACTCGCGTCCGGGGAAGGATTTGTGGAAACCATAGGTGCATAATCCCAGGAGAGAGACATAATGGAGAAGTATGACAAGTCATGATAGCCGGAGAACAAGAAAACGAGGAAAGCGAGAGCGGGATAGATAATGACGACGCCGAGTCCGACAAGAAAGGATGATGATGAGCGAGCAAAAAAAATAATGGCTTTAAAGCAAGGCGAAATGGACGACCGCACTTGGGCAAGGACCGTAGCAACCACGCATATGAAGCCACACCCAAATCCAACATGGACAAGAGCCAATCTGAGCGGAGAAAGAATCATGCTGAACGCCATCAGCATATGCCAGAAGGACGAGAGTGCAAAAGAAGATACAGAGAAGGTAGTAGAAAAAGGGGATAAAATGAGAGGCTTCGACGTCAGATTCGCATCAGGAGAAAGTAGGATGATAGTGGAAAGGATGGTGGAAATTGCATGATGATGGGAGGGGGAGGGTGCCCGATATGGCTGAGTCACCACACACAGGTACAACTATGTCAGCCCTTCATAGCGCAGCAAACGCACGTACCTCTCACACCTGACCAGCAACAGCACGCGCCTCTCCATCATACCCACACCAGTGAGCACCGCAGTCTTGTCCGAATTCAGAGGTACGCCTGGAATCTTCACTCGTCGACTGCGTATGCGATGTCGCTGACTCGCCGGAGCGTGTAGTCTGTAGTCGGTGGAGGGATACGCAGGATGAAAGAAGGAGGCAGAGCACAGTCCTGAGCACGACGTCCGAGTACTAACATGGCGATAACCATGTATGCGCGGTTGTCGAGGATGGAGGTGGCGAGTGAGCAGGACAAGGCCATGTACGGCAAGCGGGATGGACCGGTCTAGAATTGGCTTCAGAAGGCACAGCCAAACATAGACATCGTAACCGGTAACTCCAACCTCCGATGCGTTGTCTCACTTCTCCGAGCTACGAAACCCGGCCCAGGACACTCATGTCGACAATGTGTACCGCCTAGGCGATTCAGTCCGTGGGGAAGCCATTCGAACAGGGCTCGAGGTGAAGGATAGCGCTGGAGGAGATCGCATGATGTGTGGTGACGTTGATGCTCTTTGATAAGTACGCTGATGTCCATGCGTATGTTATCTTGATTCTTGATTCTCTTCACTGCCTCTTAAAATCTACTTTCACAACCATTTTCAGATCGACCTCGTCCGCTCTTCATCGTCATCCTTAGATTCGATCGTTCGCCTACGTGCCGTTTGCTAGGCTGAGGTATCACTGATCTTCTGGAATGCGGAGTTGTTTTCGTATTTGATTCCACTGCTATCCTTTCCCCCTCGTCTTTTTCACATAATTGTCCCAAATACGAGCCCGCATTTTATTTTCTCCTCCTCATCGAACACCCGCCGTATCCTCCGGCACATCTGGGTGTTACACTCGACTCCCATGTCAAGTCACAGTGCCTCTTCCCCCGCGCGTCCTCGAACTATCTGTCTCTCTCCGTCTAACAGTTTAAACCCTGCCTCTATTTCATGAAGAAAAATTCGGGTAATCAGGGAAAAGACAAGATATCTGTCCTTCCTACCAGTTAGTTTGGGGATGGAGATGACTTCAGTGCGATGCAGGATGATCGAGTGTGATGTATTGTGTTTTTGGGCCTTTCTAGGTTATCGCAGGGTCCATAAGGATGGAAGAGTCTCGTTATCTGGGCTTGTGATTCGATATCGTCTCTTTTATTTTACGTGTTTTTTTCTGTTATTCAATAATCCTACGCCATGCGTTCCTCTTTTATCACTTCACTCCGGGACCTTTAAACTTCGGCCCTGGAAATAAAACTGCGCTGGGATTCTTACCGTCCGGGATATGATTCCCTCTTTCCTTATTTTTTCACGATCTCGATTCCGATGGTCCATTCGTACTGTCCCTCTTTCCTGACTTTTATTTCTTCTGACAGATGGCCGACTTTAAAAATCTTTTTCTCTCACCCGGCTCCCATATCTTTGAATTGATGCTAATCGGGCGTCAGATTCAAAGTCTCCGACTTCTTCATTGTCCCGGATGGATAAAAGTAGGAATAAAATTGTCTTCGCCTGGGGCTATTCGCTTACCCCAAAGGTTTTCTTGGAGAATCTCAGGGAGGCGGCGGACTGGACTGATGAGTTGGATCTGATGGATGAGTGGGGACGGCTGGTAGAAGGCAACCGCCAGGCTTCAGATGGAAAAGGAGATAGCTGACGCGGAGAGTGACGAGGATGAGGAAGATGGCCTGCCACACAAAGCTAGGTACTTGGCTGCAATGGAGCAGGAAGCGCTGGATTTGGAGATCGCAAAGCGTGATGCACGGTTCCGCCAAAGTGAGTAAATCAACACGCGCAGATGATCTTTCACTCATCTTAACCATCAAGCCATGGGAAAGATACTAAAAGTTGGAGACCTCTTAGAGGACAATGAGGACTGCGAGATGATTTGCGACGCTCTCCTCCGAATAGCCCACTGTCTCCAGTGCTTGAACTACAAAAGGCCTAGGGAAGAACCTTTTACTTTGACGTGCCAATCTGCCACCTGCAAAGAAGCTTCGGGATCGATATTTGTCAGCCACAAAGTCGATTTTTTTTCTTCCTACCTTCCTACTGTAAATAACCCGTTCTGTGTGGGAACGGTATAAGACGAGGGGAAATCTGAAGGAACCGAGTAAGATGATTGACGGAACAATCAAATACTAAGGTACTATGTCCAAGTAGATGGTAGTGAAAAGAAAAATAAGTCTTGATGTTTTGAGGGTGTTTGGTGGAATAAGAGAGCCTAAGGATCACCTCGAGTGTCCTTAGCGAGCTCAATTGGGAGAATACGAGTGGGTAAGGAACTTTGAGTAGATCCCAAAGTTGCCTGTACCCATGAGAAAGTGAGTAAGTTTGGAGACTTTGACTTCTTCGCAAGTCGGCTAGAGCTCTTGTAGCTCTCGTTTTGAGTGGGGAAAAATGCACTGAAATTAACCAAAGAAAATATGTAGCTACTACATGGTTTTTATACCTCTTTAGCTACGAAAATTTCCTTGAAAATTTTATAGGAATAAATCTAAGGCTAAAATTTGAATGGGGACAAGTCAGGGCGCCAAAAAGATGAATGAAGGAATAAGGAATTAGCGAGTTGGTTGCCCTGACAAGGAATAAAGTAAAAGGAAAATATACATATATGGTAATTTTCTGTAATCACGTTGCCAGTGCAAGTTGAGCAGGTGGACGGAAACAAAATCTTTCAATTCAGTGGCTTGGAGTTGGGCCGTTGGCGGTGTTGCGGCTGACTCACTAAAAGATCGAGGTGAGTCTGCCGCCGTAACGATTTTGCGTAATTCCGCGCTCAGACGGAGTACCGACTCCACAGTACTCTACGATATTCCCTCTCGTATCGCACGAAAGGCCTGGTCTCCAAACACTTGGAAAACAAGGTAAGTTCACACCCAATCCCCACATCTCCCTGATACATCACCACCTCGTATCCGGCCACAGATATTGTCTCAATTACAAAGGCATACCCTACCGAACCGAATGGGTCGAATACCCCGATATCGAAGAACTCTACACCAAAATCGGACTAAACCCACTCTCACTAAAACCAAACGGAACACCGCGGTGCACCCTCCCCGTCATCCACGACCCCAATTCCAGTACCGGTGTGAAACTGGGCGAATCATTCGACATCGCCCAGTACCTCGACCGACAATACCCTGACTATATACTTTTTGTAGTTCAAATTTTGAGTTGTGGTTTCTTCGTTTACGTTCCAATATGCAAGCTGTTTTGAACAAGTGGCGAAGACATGGAAAATGCCAAGAAAATTCTGTAACCGTCTAAAAAACAAATCTAAATTACTTTGCCAGCTTGTTTGTATGAAGGCGCAGAAGTTCAGGTCGTCCACTCCCACATTCATAGTCAGTGACCTTTCCATCTGAGGTTTGTGCATATCGAACCTTGAGACCTGTAATCTCTTCCAGGCAATCCATATTAGACTTGGTCAATTGTGGATGGCCCCAGATATCTAGCAGGGATATAGGCAGGTCTAATTCTCTCCGATGCCGAAGGAAAACCATGAGATTCTTCTCGATCCATTGGTCGCTCCAGCGGGCGTCTTTGTCATATTCGATCATGAGAGTATGCAAATTGGGTAGAGAGCGAGGATCACATGATTCAACGATGAAGCTCAAGGTCGCCGCCGTGGCACCGAGCCATGTCAATGATGTGAATACCGAGATCACGGCCTTCAGCGCAGGTTGCAAGTCCATTGGAATGTCCTCGATGTATAAGTACATCGTCCGGATATTGGAGAGCGATTTAACCGACGCAAAATGCGACAGTAATAGGCGTGCGATAGTGAGAAAAGTAGATCTGCTGCGGGAGTCTGCAAGGTGTACCCGGTAGTTTTTTTTGTCAAAATCGTCCTCGTACAAGACCAGGCTAATTTCGGAGGGTCGACGAGGCTTGCAGGAGATATCGAACTGGATAGTTGATGTAGGAAAACCAGCGATGGCATATTTGAGGAATTCAGACAACCGCTGACACGCAATGTCAAGCACTGGTTCGGTTGATTGACCTTCTATAGCCCACAATTGGACGCCAGCTCAAAGGAGCGGCATTGAGTTGAAGCAATGGTTGCTAAAACGGGTGCCCAAATGCGATGTCGACAATTGCCAATCATCAACTCTTCAAGATCGGGGAGATGGACAGGGGAAGGGCATTCCACAACATCCGACCCTACATTAGTGAAATTGATTTGAAGATGCCGGATCTTCCGCATATTTCTCAATGCAGCAAGGACATCTGGCAAGGAGAATGAACCTCTGATTGTGAGCTCCTGTATGTGCGAAATCCAAGGTGCGTGCAGGTTAAAGGAAATATTGGACGAGCGAAATATCTTGATCTGAGGGGCGTGATCAGTGAGGAAAGGAGCCGGATACCGGGTGAAAGGCGAAAATTCATTCGCTAATTTGAATATCTGTAGCATAGGAGACGGTCGAAGGATTGGTGCCCAAGCACCATTCCACATGTCGGAAGAGTCAACCAGAATAACATCGAGAACTTGAACTCTTTCCCATTCCTCCTTAATAATTGCAAAGAAAAAATTAGTGATTTTTTCCATCAGCATCTTTCCCTGAATCCACAGAGGTGCCTTCCCACTGCGACGAAGAATTTCTTTCCTCCACTGCTCCTCCAACAGGATCGGATGGTTGAGACTGATACATCTTCCCCATAATAATGGAGAGTCAAGCGTAATCTCCCGCCAGTCATGACAAACTTGCGATGCTCGTATTAGCTGGCTCAGCGGCAAACCCTCGTTTCGAGATGTGTTGGTGAGAATGAGGGTCTCGAATATCAAGGAGAGGGCGTCGGTGGAGAGGGAGGAGATGGAGGGCGGAGAAATGTTGATATCAAATGGAAAAATACTGTAGGCATCTGAGTCCATATTGCACGGAATCTCGTCAGAGAGGAAAGTTGAACAATGAAATCGAGAGCAACCGTTCGTTGATTTTGTGCACGTGATAATCAACCAGGAGTCGGCCGGTTTTTCCGGACCCATTCAAATTGTCGGCTGACAACCAACTGACTGCACTTGTGTACTCTATCAGGACTTGCGCCACGCCGTCTTGTGCAGTCGAGCGTTACATATTAGAGTACTGCATGCGACATATTCTGTGGGTCATTCAGTATCAGATTGAATATAATAATTATACGTTCTATTACGATACATTACATTATGATCCTGTTAATAATACACTTAGTTCCTCTTAGCCCGAGCGCTCTTAGAGCCAGCCTTTTTCACAGGAGCAGATTGAGCCTTGGGCGCTTTGACAGCCTTCCTGAGAGCCTTCGCTGCTTTCTTGATAGACTTCTTCATCGGTTTAGCGGCAGCCTTATTCTTAGGGTGATAGGCACACGCTTGGTGAGTGCGACACATGAGCTCTGATCGCTGCAAGTAGTCATTAGCATCCAGTTGAAAATCGAGAAATAAAAGGTGAAAACACGCAAACTCGAGATCTTCCTCTTCCAGTGCCCACCTCGCAAGCTTAGCATCCTCCTCACCAAAAACACAGTAAGAGTCGGTGTTCTTGTGCATCTGGTCAGAACGGAGGGCCTTCAGGTCTTTCATATGACTGTCTTTATCTTGATTAAAGAAATAGTATATTGTAATGGAAGTAGAAGCTTAGATACGCACATCCAACTAAAAAATTCTTCGTGTCAGGCTTGGCACCAAAATCATACGGGGAGCCATCCGTTTTGAAATGATCAACATCCTTGTTGATAGTATGAGCCAACTCATGAATAACGGTCCCAGCTCTCATCTTGTCATCATTTCCAGCGAAATACGAACTTCCGAAAAGAACGTGCTTATCTCTATCATTCGTGGCACCCTGCGTCACATCCGGTCTTGCATCAGCACTGTCAACAAAAAATGTCTCGGTCTGGAGTTTGGCGACTCCGCTCTTGATTTCGAAGATATTGACATTAGTACCGAAGGCTGCGACGACTGCAGGATGCGACTTTGGATTAGGACCGTTCAGAACAGTCTGCATTTTACTGATTTGCTCGTTCGCTGTGAGAAAAGTCGTTAGGAACAGGCTCATTTGGAGTGCCAGAAATTCAAACGTACCAATCCTCATAGGCTCGCACTCGATCTTAACCTTGTTAGCAGCACTTCCGTCCCCAATGCGCCCTTTCTACGGAATAGACGCGACGTCTTGCAAAATTTCCATTAATTCATACCGTGCTATGAAGCACACGAAATTACACACATTGCAAAGTGGAAATCCAGAGGGAAAGAGTGATGAACGTAAGGCAGGAAGCTCGCATGGTTGTATAGGTGGCGTTAAGAAAGAACAGAGGAATATACTGCAAAGCGACCCACACCTATAAAATGAGAGGTTTGATAGAAGGCCGTGTCGTTGAAAAAAAGGGGAAAAAGCCTACAAGGAAGAGATTCGACCAGCAAAGACTTGGTGAGGCAGAGAGGACAGGACATCCTTTTTATATAAGAGGTCTTGTCTCCTGTACCCATCCGAAGGATGACAGTTGAAGTGTCAAAGGAGGTAAATTATCCGCTATTCGTAATACATGAATCAGGAGGAAATAAATGCCTTTTATTGTCATTGATCCATAGACCATTGAACCATTCTGATTCTAATACGCCTCTGGTTCGTCCTGTGTCAAGTGCATGAGCAGTCAGAACCTTAACCGCGACGACGTTCCTGAACAGACTTGCCGACCTCGACAATATCCACGACCTTGGTCACACCCGTCTCATCAACACCCAGAGAACCCCAATAGTATAATAAGTTCTTCCCCGAGCTACAAGGGCAGTTCGTTCCACCGGCTACACCAGTCATGGCCTGGATGGCGACGCCTACGAGTTGACAGCACAGTAGTACAAGATTTTGGCGAAATCTACCCAGAGTCGAGTCGCGAGAAAGTAGGGGCATACAGAACACGTTACAGATGAAAGCAAGCAAAGCCCGCCCATTTGAGGTAACGAATAGCCAGTGAATAAGCGGTGGGAGGTCAGGAGAGAGGACTCCGGGAAGCTCCAGTACGCGTAAGCCGAACGTCCCCCACCTCCGGTTGTCGGAATTCATCTTTACCGCGCTTTCCCTCCACAGCAAGGCCGTTGCCTCTTTCCTACACCTACCGCTTCTGTGGGAGCAGTGCTCGAAGCTAAGCTAAAGCGCATTGGGTGAGAATCAAGTTGCTATATCTTGTCTTCGAGCTCATTCAACATCGTCTTGGAACTCTAGGCCAGCGCCCCAGTGATCATTGTCATGAAGACTCGCCAAGACCCACCTCATCGACGTTCGCACTTCTGTTTTTGAAATATTTTCGCTGAGTCCTTTTGGAATCTCCTGCTGTACCATTATGGATAATTTTTTGAAACAAAACGTGGGAAGGATGGACAATATACGAAATGAGGAGAAAGAGTTCCTTGAGATGGAAAGTAGGTCAATCAACTTTAATTAGATTTTCCAATGATTTATAAGCTCAAATATCTTCAGAGAGGGGCAAGAACACTGTTTTCGGACAATGGATAAGGTCACTTTCACCCGAGACGAAATACCTGTACAAAGGTTCTGATGCGTGGCTCGACTTACTTCTACAGGGTCATAAATCGAGCTGAAATATTTTTTTTTCATTGCATATTTTAGATCGAACAGAACGCACGGTTGCAGAAATGCAGAAATACAGTATGCCCCTTTCCATCCATTCAGCAACAGAACAGCTACCTGATATTTAACACCATATGCAGGTGATAGACAAATCGCGCGGACGCAAGGAGAGGGAACTGCGTGACGTGCGGAAAGGACGCTCAGTCGGATTTGAAGGTCTGCTCTGGATGCAAGGTAGCAAAATATTGCTCGAAACAGTGTCAGAAGGAGGACTGGAAAAATCATAAGAGACTGCCTTCGACAGAGAGCGGGCGTAGCAACAAATAGCCATAACTCGAGTTGAAGGTCGTGGGACGTGTTTACTGGAATTCAGGATGGGATCGGCTAGGTGGGGAGGTAGAATGAGCGACTGTATGCACAGTAACAGGCAGCCAAGAGTTCCTCCGAGTCTGCGGCGCCTTCCTCTCCTGTTCCCCACTATCCTAACAATCCCAATCTCATATGAGGCAATCGATGGAATTACAGTGCGTAAGTAGCTCCCGTTGTCCCGCCATGTCCCTTATCAACATTATGTTTACCAGGTGGCTAAGCAGTTCTTCCTTCTCAGCTCGGGTGCCAGGTGCTTATCCGATTCGATGACCACTCTCATTCGCCCATTTCCTTGCTGAACTATCTTAACATGCTCATGGACCATCTCCACCCATCTGTACTTGAGCTCGGTGTCTCCCCAAAATCCTCCGTCGTGTTGATTTGCCTAACAGTTATTGTCACCATGGGCCGCCTTCTTGCTTTGTCAGGCTGATGAGGACGTGGACTGCCTTCAATCGAGTATGACGACTGCTGTGGAAAAGGTCGATGTGCGTCCTATACTACTCTACTTTCCTCATATCAAGTCCTTCTTCTTCCTATCTTAGATACTTACCTCAAACCTCAGATACGAACACCACCACCTCGCCGCCCTTCCGGCCTGGCAGTGGTAAACTCCCTCTTCGATATCTCATCCTCCAGGTAAGTAGCCAGGATACCCATTCCCCATCATATCTTCCGGTCCAGTCCTTCTCCTATATGCCTATTCATTATGAAACCAGCTTATCACCCTTGCTGGAATGCCGTGTTCATGCTCTGCTCATCATTTTCCTTCATCTGCTCTTCGTTAGCTTTGCCTTTTCTATGATTCTCCGAGGCAGGTCTCGAACTGGCTTCATTATCCTCTATTTTGTTTCCAGAATACATCTTTTTCATTCCGATCCCTGATCCTCTGGCATTCCATTCCACCCTGCCTGGTCTGTCGCTCAGAGGGCGTTATGTTGATCATGAACAAGACGGACTGTCCGAGAATTCTGCGTATTCATATCTTTCCTTATTAATTCTGCAACCTCCGTCTTGGAGATATTTAGTAGCCTCCTCCGGCGACAAGCACATGCGAGTGGATAAGTAGCCTAGACGATGGATGATTGTTCATCATGATTTATTTAATGACATTTCACGTTCATTTCTTTCTTTCTTTCATTTCTTTCTTTTTTTTTGGCGAGGTTCAACTGAACTGATTTCTTTTCCTATTTCTCTCTTTTCAAATTCCTCGCACTCGATATCCGAATTGTGCCATGATCTCTCCTGAAGTTTTATGATCACTCGCACACGAGATGGACTATCCACAGAAGATGTAATCATGTCCGAATTCTCTCGATGGACTTATCTTCTCAAATTGTTATTGGAATGCTCCAAGTGATAGATGACGGATGGGAGCCTGTTGGGGGGTTGGAGGTGCTAAGGTTCATTTTACACCCACGATCCAACCCGCGATCAACCCGCGAGGCCTTGAGGACTCGTTCCTTAAAGTTAAAGTTCACCTTGAAACTTTTTTGGTTTTCCTTCACCTCGAGCAGTCCAGGAGTTCAGTTCATAGATTCAAGCCAGTTTCAGATTGAAAAATCTGAGTAAGGTAACTGACATCTCTTCTGACCAAGCGCAAGGTTACACCGTGCCACCGGTAGTATCAACGTCACTGCGTCTCTTCGATGATTTCGCTGTTCCTCTTTCTCTTTCCTTTCCTGTTCTTGTATTACACAAGTCTTTTATTTTCATTCATGGATGGAAGTGGAAGTTCCACTTTCTTACTCCCTTGCGCTCTTTTCCAACTTTATTTTTGGTTCATTCATTTTATTCATTCTCTGACAACACACGCGCTTACCTTCAACGGCATAGTCATACAGTCATAGTCAAGGAAGTGAATACTTGTTCAGTGGATCCAGTTAGATCTGTCCAAATTTCAAAGATAAGGTTCCGACACGAAACGCAAGACACTCATTGAAGAAACGAAACTGCGCCTCGTACAACGGATGAAATTCCGGCCATGATAATTCATATAAATACGAACTCAGTTATGTATGAAGCTGTAGATAGAACAAACAATCAGCAAGCCTAGTCCCGATCAGATATAATTCGAGATAAGAATGGACCGGGGGGGGTTTATCTGAATTCCAACCCCGATTTCTGAGGATGAAAGCGTGAAACCTTGAAGAACTGGCCCGATTGATCCTTGACATGCTACGGAGTCTCGATCGCTTCGGGATATCGTATCCGCCACCTGCTCTTATTAGTGAGCTGGCCGCTGGAAAATCCGATAAGCGTGATGTACGGCTGAAACGACGTCAAGGAAAGCATGGTCAGTGAGGGGCTCAAATATCGAATGTCCAGGGTACTCTATAGAGCAAAACTCAGAGATATGATTCACAGAGGGAACCACGAGAGCGAGACAGGAGCCAGGAACTCGACGAACCTAAGAGAGCATGAAGTGAGTAGGGGAGAGGAGCACAGTTGAGGAGAAAACGATAACGGGTGGCATCATCGACTGGAATCTGGAAAGCCGTAGCCAAATAAGACTAAAGCTCATGTAATCCTTAGGCAGACCTTGTGCCGACTCCCGACTCCTGAGCCCACGCCTTCATCCATCCATCCAAAGACGCCTCTTTCTTCCACTCTCTTTTTGCGATACCATCAAAGGAAACATATGGGTGCACAGTTGGTAATAGGTATGCAAAATACTACTCCACAACTCGCATCTGCTTACTATGGCACCCAACGTGCCAGGCTCCAGCTCGCCATGCTCCTCCGCGGTTCAAGGGTCTGTCTTTAAGACCTATCTCTTCCTGAATTGTACTCTACAAAATAATTACCAGCCAGTTGTTCCGCACTTCACGCGTACATCGTCTTTGCAACTGAGCAGAGTTCTTTCGGTGCGTCTCCTGGAGTGCCTCATGCCGATTGAGTATTCTTCTGTGCCACACTCCTTTCAGCGTACGCTTTCAGTGTGCCTCACTGTATTATCGTGCTAATTGCCTTCTTTATCTCCCCTGCCTTCTTGTCTACCACAATCTCTGGTTCTAACGCCGCCTTCGCCCCATTTGCGCATATTATAACTGTTGTCGACCAAATCTTTCGGTCGTGCTGAGATTTAGGTTTGGGCATGACTGGGTTTGAAGGGCCGAGGCGAATTCACTCTAAAAGTGGGTCTCACTATGTCGCTTCCTTGAAAAAACAGCGCAACTAATCGTTGCTAACCCTTCACTTCAATCGCGCTTCCTCATTCCACTTCCGCTGATCCACCATCACCTCTTGAAGAGATCTCAGGTGAGTACGCCATTACTTCCATGGCCAAACCTAGGATCTGCTATACGATCCACAGTCATCATGCCCAATGTCACTTGGAGATGATATGTTGTCTACTTTAACCGGGTGATAAGCCAGAAGTGTATCCTCCACTGTCACGGCTTCATCTCGTTTACTGTGTGCTATACTGTTGTCTTCAAGTGAACAAGTGAGTGATGAGTTCGATACATTTTTTTATGTGCATTTTATTTCGTACCCCGTGGGATATACTCGTTTCAGTTATAGGAAGTGTCCGCGGGTCGTATCTGGCCGGATCTCTGAATTCTCCATTCCATAAGAAAGTGTTTGCTCATCCAAGCAGGAAGCCTCCTTGATCTTCTGTTCCACGCTAGGTTTGGCAGTCTTACCACTGACTTTACCACCACGTGGCATCCAGCCTGTTATTCATCACCTCATTCTCTGATGGATTCGCACTGGTTTCGAGAACAAGAATCAAGGTCCAAGCACGACTCTTTTTTCTGATATTTGTATTGGAAAAGTCCAAACGTCTTCTTCCCCTTATCTCGCTTCGTTCTTCCTCTTGTCGCCCTGCGATGTGCCCTTGCATTCTAGCGCCTTAAATGTCGACTTTGTAATTCCTTTCCCCATCCTCGCGTTCTTTTCTCTGTGATATCGTGGGTGAGGTTTCTCTTCTTCTTGTCGTCTCCACTTGAATGTCGTCGATGATTTGTCAATTCCCGCTGGTGCGCATGTTTTCGGCAGAGGGTTTCACTGTTCTCTGCATCTTGTTTCTATCATCTCGTCTCATCTCGCTCTTTGCTGCATCGGTTATTCCATTCAATCTCTCAATCAGAGAAACATCCGCTGATTCATTTCGGTCCCATTCTCTCTCGAATTTCTGTTCATTCTTTCATCTCCCCATCTAATGATCATTTCACTGCCGAGTTTCATACCTCAATCGCAGTATCGATTCCGTGCCTTTTTTTCCCCTTTTCTTCTTATTTCCCCTCCATGTCTCCATGTGTCCATGTACCTTTCATACAATGCACCACCCGATGCTCTTCAACACATTCCATATCATCTCCTTGCAGAGTGTGCGCAACCCACTTTTATACTCTGAGAGCTGTTCAGCGCATGATACATCATTTCTTGAGATTCATTCATATTCTTTCTTTGAAATGGCTTTGCTTCCACCTGTTTTCTTGCATCGTCTATGTCTTCTTCCCTTTCAGATATTCAAGTTCTACTTGGACATGTTTACTCTGTTTACACTCGTGCAGCCAGCTACCCTTTTTTTTAGGGGGGGGCTGCAGTAAGCAGACTTCTGCATCTAGAACCCGGTCTTCCTGATACTTCCTTTTATGCCAAGCCATTCATCCCCCCATTCTGTTATTTCGCGTTCATTCTGGACACACTTCTGCTCATCCTCCCAATGTAATATTATATTGTCTCTTACTTTCTCTTTCTAATTTTCCTCTCGCATGATCAAATGACGGGTTCCTCCTTGGACACTCCTCTCTTAGGCTTAGGCTTAGAGTCGTCGCTGCCACCCAGGCTCTCCCCCAATTCAAACCATTGCCTATGAATAGTATCCACATCTTTGCAAATCATATTCGTGAGCGCAGATACTGGTGGATCTTTCATAAGCTGTGTATATCTTTCAGGGTTGGATGGGAGCTTTGGTGGACTTGTGTTTCTGAATCATCTATTTGGATTTTCACCTCGCATTTATCGTGGCTATTGGCGCTTCTGTTCCTTTTTTCCCCGGAATATTCAAGATTTTTCTGGACTTGAATAAAATCTTTATTGTTTATTTCCTGTTGGCATTATGCGTATTGCCACTTCCTGAATCCTGTCGCTTGAGAACGGACATCTGGTCATTACCCAGCCCTGAGACGAAAGGACACAGTGAATATGCGTATAACCATATTTGACCGTGTGCTTCATCTAACTTTTCACCAAGGAAGACGTTCAAAGCGACAGTGACCAATTGGACAACGAGCACCATTTTCTCGGCATTGGTGGTGCTAATTTACTAGTACTTATCTACCTCCGAAGCAAGTAATCTCGAATTCGCCTTTTGCTTCTGTAAGAAACATTTCACCTCCTGACTTACTTTCCGTCGACTTTGGATGGTAAATATGTGATTACTTACATGTATATGGGATACGTACTCTATGTTCAATAATCAACACGATTTAAAGTAACAAGTAATGATCAGTCAGCTATATGAGAAACTTAGCATGCTCTTAGTATGAGCAAGCGCAGTGGCAGCGTGGATGGGAAGGTCTGGCCAAATAACGCTAAAGACCTTCGTCAGCTGTTCACCCGATTGTCCCGCTGTCGTCCCGCCCCCATCTCCTCAATTTCCCCTTCGAATTTGAAGGGCTCACACCCAGACATTCATCCAAGCGGTATATGGTGCTGGTCAGCACAATCTTTGTTTTCAATGACACGTCACTAACTCTTCGTCAGATCCTCGCGGCCTTCTCAAATGTGAGTCTGTACCCTTCCACACTCATCGATCGAATACTCACTAGCACCGACCATCTCGACAATCGGGCACGGTAAAAAAGCCGTGGCAGCCGTGCGATGGCCGTGGCATACCGTGGTCGAGTTGCACGCACGGCAGTGACTTTGCACGGTAGTGGCACGTTACCCACGGTATCCACGCCTGCACGGCCCACCTATATCGAGAAAGTATAGTACATTGAAGGACCTTCTACACACCAGTGGGGGTAAATGACGCCTTTAATATTGGATTTGGAATAAAAAATTAAGAGAGACAAATGATCAATAATTGAATATAGTATTTAACTTGTTTCCTGCATGAGTTACCCTTAAAAAACAATTTATCTTGAACATTGAGAGTGTCTAAAATACATCCCCGAGCGATTCTAGGATGCATGACTGGCTGTGCAGTTTGCGCGCAAACGGTTCGGCCAGTTTATGCATTGCAAAGACAAAATCATGTGACCTGCAACTTTGTAGGCAGTATGCGAGAAGTTGTACGGACATCAATAGTCCATGAATGTGTGTTTTACACGGGTAGATATGTCTGTTAGGATACGATATACATGTTTTATGACTTGAAATTTTTTACATTAACAGCCAAATGAAATTATCAAGTGTTTTCGACCTCGGCTTCAGCTTGAAGCCCGTGGGAAATCCAATAAGACGCTCAAGACGCACCTAGTTGTTAATGTATCTCGCCACAAAAACCAGGGCCCCTTAACTATAATTTGCTTCTGTAGGCCCATGTAAAATCCAATGAGAGGCATGAGACCACTTCGACTTCAACTGGAGGAAGAGTGGTTGAGTTCCTCCAAGGTATAATGATGGAATTCTGTTCTTTAGATAGTGTAGATTAACTAATTACATGTGTAACAAATTCAATCAACAGCCAAAATGAACTGCAGGCTTGAAGATAAGTAGTACATGGTGAAGTGACAAGTCCACTGTGCAAACTTCATGTACCTAACTGTCATTGTATCCTTGCGACAAGAATTGAGTTCCCCCTCGTAAAATTTGAGAAGTCATGAAACTCTTCAGGACTCAGGGGACAATTTCAAAATTGAATGCCATTGAAATGACGTCCTGTCAGTCTATAGTTTAATCTGATACTGGGCATGATTAATGATGCTCCATACAGAATCGTCATTGTCAGAAGTGACTGAGGAGTTAGGGGGTTACTCGATCACCGGCATTGCACATGGCGAATGTGGCGCATGCACATGCACGGTACTACTCCGGTGCGGTACTTGATTGCATGGCTACCGTGAATCCGGCACGCTCCTGAGCACGCCCCTTCACGCCCCTTCACAGCCATGCTCGCACATCAAAATTTGGGCACGCACCTTGACACGTCCAGCACGGTAGTACCATAGCCATGCACGCACCATGGTATAGTTGACACGCACCTTGTAGATAAGTCAAAGAACTCATCTGATCACCTAAATTATTGATGAATGCGAATTTCAGATTTCTGCTGCTGCAACATTTTACCGGCTCTCCTATCCGTTGATAGGCTATAGATCCGTTCTGGAAAATACGAAAGATAAGAGGGTGGCGATAGACAATCTGCTCTACCTTTTCCCCCCTCATCAAGGCTCACAAAAATCATTTACTCTATTCATCCCTATATTTACTCTCGACGATGGTATGCTTCCTGGCCTTTCTTTATTTTACAGTGCTCCTGATCACTTTTTCCAGGAATTTCTCAAACATATCTACGCTTACTTCGTTCCCGACAACCCTGTCTCGAAGGATTTGCATACAACGCAAGAGAAGAACTTCAATATGCGTCCTGGCCCAGTCCAAAATCTGATACCCGTCTACAATAATCAAGGTCTGGGCATTTTCTTTCCCCGAGTCTATAGATTTTAATTGTTGAATTAGGCAAATTGGTGAGATTCATCGAAACATCGCAAGACGATGAACTGGTTGGCCATAAACCCCCAAAGATACGTGAGTATCCTACATTTCTGTGATATACAACTTCGACTCATTCCCAATTAGCAGTCAGCATGTCCACAGAGAATGTTACTTCATCAGACGCAAAGTATATACCCAGTGCTCTGTATACACATGCCCCGGATGGGACACTTGTACCTCTATCTTCTCGTGAATCCATTCCATCTACTGTTAAACCGGCCATTCCACCTCCTGAGGCGAAGGTTTCTGCACCCTCCACGTTAAGCGCCGGGTGTTATTAATTGGGATGGCTGGCCAACTGGCATTTTCGAACATGATTTTACCTACAAGGAGTGCGAGGAAACATCTGGGTTAAGGGTTCATTGGGCTACTAGGGTCAACGGCGGTGACAGGAAGGGAAACGAGTATGCAGATTCCTGGGAGAACGGAAAGAAGTCATCGAGGACATGCCTTGGGGTTATTGAATGTGATAATCCCATGTGTTCTATTGTTGTACGGCCTCATACAAAGGCTGCCAGTCTCGACAAACAGCTTCGGACACCATGCAAGTGCAGCGCCGTTCTCTCGCATAGGGAATGTGATGTCATGTCTTATCTGTGGAAGTGGAAGGGAGGCGTTCATTATTCAAACAACGGCTTTCATACGCATCGACGACCAACCCACATACTCCATCTTCTTCCTAATGAACTACGTCGATTCGAAGAACTGGTTAAAGCTTACCCAAAGTCTGGACCACTCCAACTCATCGTCGGCGTTCCTGGATTAGAAGGCCCCGGAGAATCAGTAGCAGATATATCCGATGTCTTATTGAATGCTGGGCGCGTCAGTAAAGAGAAGCAGAAGGTCAAAAAGACAGCACAGACTGCTGACGGACTTGTTGCATCATTTTCCAAGTTTGCCAGGGACCATCCCAACTTTGTTATCCACTCACAGTTCGATGAAGCGACCGTAATTTCTGTCCAGACGAACTTTATGAGGTCTCAGCTTGTCAAGGAATCACGCTTGGAGGGACCGGTAAACGGAATGGTCAACGATGCCGCTCATGGATGGTGGAAAGAAAGAAATTCCCTTCTCATGGTATCGTCAACATATTGTCCCGATCTCTTATGTTGGGTTCCTGGTGTCATGTCCTTTACGAACGGCGCGACAGAGGAACATTTCGAGCATCACTTCTTGGCTGTTATGCAAAGTATTGCAAGGGAAGCTGAATCTCGAGGGATGGATATCATTGACGATCTCTTTGCTGGGGTAAGCCCTTTGTTATCTCCAGTTTAAGAACGATGTTAATACTTTTTTCCAGATTATGGATTTCAGTCAAGCAGAGCGTGGAGGGTTTATTCAATCCTTTATAAAGTTTTGGATGATGCAGCCGGAAAATAAACGTACGCGTCAAGAGCTTCAAGTTGCCGCTGAGCGCTTATTGAAAGGGTGTCGAGAACACTTCCGAGCTGGTGTCATTAGAATCAGCAAAATCAGCGGCGTCATACCTCCAAATATGCGTGACGAGTTTATAGCACGAGCGCTTGCCCTCCTCGATGCCCCATCCTCCGAAGATTTCATCGCTCTGGTTAATCTTCTTGTCCGTGACTTTCCCAAGACAAAAAGCTGGATGGATTGGTGGGTACGGCCCAGTGTAGCGTCTATGCTTTTCGAGTCTGAACGGAAGATGAACACTGACTTGTGGGATTCCTTACCTGACGATAATAATGCAGAAGAAGCTATGCATTGGAAACTTTACAGTGCTTGCGGGCGTGATCACGAGTTATTGGAAGGCTTTTATTCTCTTTATTCTGTGGCGGTATATTTTGAACGTCTTCATGCTGGTGCACGAGGTGTGTTTATTTAATGTTAATGCATACCTCTAAACCTGGTCATTAATTTTCAGAAGGGAAATTGATTCGTTATGGTCAAGCTGAACCATGGAAGGTCATTCAGCAGAAGATTGGTCGCACTAAGAAGTCGCGTGCTAAGGATCTTGTTGAAAAGAAGCAGAAGAAGAACGATGGTCGGCCACCAGATACCATCAAAGAGCTTCTAGGTACCCAGCCCAAGCCGAAGAAAGCAGTGCAGTCAAAGGAAGTTGGTCCAACACCAGGATCGTCTCTTCCAAAACCCACGAATGCTTTACACAAAAAAACAGCACAACAAAAGTCAATGTCCTCAATGTTGAAGACGCCAAATACATCACAGACTCTCTCTCCTCTCTCTTCTGCATCGTATCCCTGGGATCGAAACTCTTGCTGGCTCGATACCTCTCTTCAATTACTTTATGTCGCTCTCCTGCATTCTACCTTTGACTTTATGTCAATTGAGACTGGACTCCCCAAGAACTCGTCATTGCGGAAGGTGATCTCATCCCTTTTGGAGCGCTACTATCGGGAACAGGGAAGTGTACCGCCTGCTGCGGATGATCTTGCAAAGGAAAGAGACGATATACGGACCATGCTAAAGAAGAAGGCAGTGATCCCAAATGTATCGAAGTATAATTCGTTATATGTGAGGATCTTTCCAGTAATTAGTTTGGTCTTACTGACTTGGTATCTCTAGCCCTGGTTTGCAGAGCTCATTCGACAGGAAAATACGACAGCTTCCTTTAGAGCTGTTGCTGCTTTCGAGTTTCTTCTGACTGAGATTCATGAGTGCTCAGGTTCCGAAGAGATTGGTGGTCACCATGTCGAGATCGTTCATTCGCCTTCTCGCCAACGTCTCAGCCAGGTTTCCTCACAGGATTACAAACGGTTCGATGGAGATTTTGGTCGATACATCAAGGATATAATTTCCCTTGACCGTGATTATGTTGCGGCACCTTCTTGCTGGCGTGTCAAGGATGGTGTACCGCTTTGCACTGGCGTTCGCAAAGACCTTCGCGGTCTGGTCATCTCCGCCCCGATCCTATTGACCTTTGAACTTGGGAATGACGACGTCAGCCTTGACTGGAATTTCCCCTCTGTCATCGAGGCATCTGGTCTGGTGTACGATTTGATTGGATTAGCGCTCATTAACGAAGACCGGAACCACTTCATTGCTCGCTATGCATCATCTGACCATCAGACAATTTATACCTATGATGATATGAAATATCGAGGCTCACCAGTTCAAGAAGCGGATGCTCATTTTGAGACACACATGGCAGGCCGAGGTATTCGACTTAATGGTTTCGTCGTCTGGCAAGTTTTCTATTTTCTTCGAGGCGGATTAGACGCCCAGAAGTCTTTCTTCATGCACAGGACACAAGCTCTCAAGGACAAGTTTGATCTCAAATTCTCTACGACGAATCTTGATCAGCTTCCTTCTGTCAACCTCGACTCAGACAGCCTCGTCGAACTGCCAGCTCAAGCACGAAATTGGCTCTTCAACCCTTTCAAGCTGAATACGAAGGAATACGTATCTGAACTCAATCCAGATGACAACATTTCTGAAGACCTTGGTCTGGAATCAGAGGACACCATGGATCCACAGGATGACCTCCTTCCCGCTGATTTGGAGTCAGTTGCTGGTTCATCTGACTCGCTTCCCGATTCCCTGTTTGGACTGGACTGCCGTTGTGGTATGGTCGGAGATGGTAACATTTTCTATCAGCCTGAACAGCACGGAACCGCTATTCAATGCATTGCGTGTGATAATTGGTCCCATATTGCCTGCCAACGCGATGGTCGAGCGAGTAATCTGGGCAACAAAGATCACTTTATTTGTGACTATTGCAACCCAACCTTCATGCTTCCAGCTGCACGAAAGTCGGAAAGAGCGTACGTTCAATATTCTATTTCATTCAAAGGTTGAGGCTGATAACTTCGATCATACTAGTATTACCATTTCACGGAAGGTGAGGAGTGCGAAACGCCTTCATGATCAACTAATGTAAGTAATGATATTCCCAGCTCGACCTCACCTAGCTGACCAAGGTTTAAGCGCTGGTCGTGGAGCCCTTTCTCGAGTGGGAGAATACTGGTACCCTATTCGCCTCATTGAAAGAACTGGTCCAACTACAGCAAAGGCGTATCAATGGAGAGTGGAATGGTGGAGGGAAATTATATTCCCAGCTGACATCTCTTTGGCCCGGGTACCCGGCAATATTTCTCTGGTGAATGAGACAGAGATCATCGATTCTTTATGGCTTAAACAGAAGGAAAGGCGAGGCATTCGGGTAGGTGTTCTGAGAACTTTGTTTTACTATCTGTAGACTGAAATTCTTGTGTAGCTGGGACGATGGAAACACGCATACGAAGTTGAAACTTCCGAAGACATTTTGGCTGACCCATCTAGGGTTCCTTACTCAGCAGACGTCGACACTGCTCTTTCTCCATTCAAGGATACACTCAAGCTACTATTGGAACAACGTGTCGATGAGCTAGGTGACAAGGTAATTCCGGCGAAGAATTGGCTCGAGAGGAATGTCAAGTCACCCCTCTTCTCCACCTTGATGCCATATGTCGGTTCATTGTCCATCATCGAGCGAGCCCAGATTTCAAACTGGTTTGATATTCACATTGGGAAAAGAAGTAAAAAAGCTCGATTGGCATGGCTTGGATATCTACCACTTGCTCACGCTCATACGCTCTATATTTCTCAACGTCTTCAACGGAGTCCGGAAACGGCGCTTAGTCACACTAGCCTTCTCCACCACGCATGGGACATCCTATACACCGGAATTTCGGAACGAATAATCGACGTCGACGTGGCAAAGGAATGCCTTTACATCCTCGAAGAGGAGATGTTTGAGGTTTCGACTCGAGCAGGGAAAGCAGGTTTTTTCCAGTGGGGTTTAGACGCTGGACATCATCAAGATGGTTGGGACGTCTATGCTAATCTACCTCCACAATTCAACCGGGCTAATTATAAAGGAAACGACGAGGACCTTGAGGTATGGCGTCTTATACACTGCTAAAAACCTCTATTGACATATAATCAGCCAGGACCAGATTTTATTGAGTATGTACCACCGATCAAAGCTGTCAACCGAGAGTTGATACAGAAGCCTCGACCTCGACCTCGACCAATCAAGAAAGCAGCAGTCAATAAGGAGCCAGACACGGATTAAACTGCGTATCAATAATATTTAGATTAGATTTGATAGGTTTTCTACTCTAATACATATCTGAACTTGTTTACCGTCACCCACTTTCTGTCTGGATTGTGCACGCACGTCGTCACGCACTCATGACTCCAATGCACGGCCGATCACTTCCCTGCCACGCACCACCCTATCGCCAACCTATGCCATGCACGCACGTCAAGTAGCCATGCACGCACCACCACGGCCATGCCACGGCTTTTTCTATATGCCCTCGACAATCCTAGCCATACTCTCTCTCTCACTGCATACCCATTCCTAGTTTTCTTCCTGTTCGCTCTTCTCCTCGGTCTTACCTCATATCTTGTCTCGGCTGATTGGAATGCTGTCAGATCCCAGTTGCCTGCCAGGTGTGATCTCACACATACTCGAAGCATTTTTGGGACTTTTGGAGAGGATCTGGATTCTTGAGATAGGATGGAGAATGTGGCGAGGGCAAAGGTGAGTTTTGGTATTTCACTCCCTGGGAAGACTACTGAACATTGTATCTCAGACGCGTTCAAACATTATTGTTCCCTGGTTTCCCACTGGCTCTCATGCTACAATTCACTCTGGCCATCCGTTGGTTATCCCGTTCTCATTCAGATCTCCTCCATGACATCCCGACTCTTCCAACATCGTCATAGGTGAGCTTCGTCACTTTCTTATCTTCTGTTAAATATTCTTTCCACCCTCGAGGTTTATTTCATCTTTTGACCGTTCACCGCTCTGTGCTTGATTTCCGCCTCTTCAGATAAAAGTTCACATTTATGTGCTGCTCTCTTCAAGGAGCGCACTTAAGTTGTAATTTTATCAATGACATAAGCTGGCACTCCGAGTGGTTTACGATATCTTGAGGACGTTACAGTCCAGACATTGTCGTAACGCTTCATGTTCTGACTTCTTCTCTTCATTTTCTCGGGTCTTTCATCTTTCATATGCTGCTCAATTCTTGGGAGCGATTGTTCAGTCAGGTTATTGAAGATCGACTTGAATTTGTTGATGGACCGTTGCTATTTTCCGATCCCTGTATCCTTTTTTCTCTGCAGTATTTGGCAGGTCTTTTTTTGTACAGCGGACTGTAGACGCTTGATCTAGCATCCGTTTTTCTTGGCCACATCATTATCCTTTTTCACTTCGTGATTTTCCTTTCGTTCTTTGCCGCTCTTTTCCTATACACAATTGAGTCCTTTGAAACTCAAATTACTGGGTAAAGCTTTGGCGTCTCCAAAGACGGAGAGTAATTGCCCCCTCTCTGATTATTCAGGGAAAGTATGGTCATCTTTTATCTGGATTAGAAGTATTCTCCAGTGATTCCTATTTGATCTACCTTGACTCCTGATTCTTTATTTTTAAAGCCGTCATGCAGTGACTCGAACAGCTTTTTTTTTCATTTACGTCTTTGATTTACTTAATTTACTTACCTTATGCAATGCTCCTTCTTTTCGAATATTTCATGTACAATTTTTTTCGCCGTCTTCCACATTTTTTGGCTGTGACGTCGTCTTCCACGTGGGAATCACGGAAGTATGTATGAACAAGATGATAACACACTATGGTTGTTACTTGTTTGCCTCACAGTGACTTCATCTTGTAGGCCCTGCTTCTGGATTCCCAAGTGATAATCAACGAGTTTACAATATTTCTCTCATTCCTTTCGAATGGATAGACATGCTTAAAGGGTGAGATATAGCATTCGATGTTTGTTGAAAACAATCTGAGCGAGGCTTTTATATTGGTTTTAATTGACAAGGTATCGCGTCAACGGTGATGAAATGCAATAAATGGAATGGGAGTGCTCCAAGTGAGCTGGTAGATGAGTAGATGAATGAATAAGGGTGGTGCTAGTATAGCGACCAGTGGCTGTGGTAGTATAAATGGAAGATCTCTCCATGATCACTGATGCTCTGCGAGAGTTTAGGCAATGAAAGTGAGGGACAAGTCCGGGACAAGGTGTCCGAAGCTTTCAGTTTGCGAGTGGTGGAATATATTCCAATTGAACACCATAGAGCGATTACCGCTTCCGAGAGGATGGGATGGATCATTGCGATCCTGGACGATTCGCATAACTTGGATGGTCATGATTGTGAAAAGTAAGATAGGTCTAGAGAACAAGGGCTTGCCAGAGTACTGCTGGATGAAGAGACAACAGGAGGAGTCAATGAATAAAATGAGATGCAAGGGTGATTGAAAGCAGAGTAAGGAGGGAACACGAGCATCGAGCCGACTCCGAGCGGAGCCAGGTAGAACCATGCTTCCGAACCTCACCCGATGACGCCTCGTTCCTTTCTCCCTTACCTTTGCTCTTTCTCAATGAAGTTGAAGGATTTGTGTACACATCCTAGGAGTATCTGGTGCTGGTAAGCCCCAACACCTGTCTCCCAGTGACATGCCAGCTCACTTGTGTGGTTCTCCCCACTTCGTAGATTGCCCATTGATTCCCTGACTGCTGACCATCTCAATGGTTTGATAGCTCAGCATGGCGGGTGGTGCCCTCGTGTCGATATTCGGCTCACAATCGATGTTCATGACCACCTGATAATGACTGCACTCTCATCTTTCTTGGATGCACTGGAGCTGCCTGTGGGTTGAACTGCTCTGTGTATCTTGGAAATTTGTCGGTGTTCTTTGCAGTCCTGATACCTTGGCTAATTGGCAATTGGTAGGAATAGTTGTCTTGCATGTGATGCTTCTCGACTTGTTGATTCTATAAGTGCTAGGTTTCTTGGTAGCGTCGAGATGCAGAAGTAATCAAGGTGAGCACCATTATGATGCCCTCCCTGCATGATATTTACTAAACAACACATTGATCTCTAACTATTCCCTGATTCTATCTGGAGCACATACATATCTGGCAGGCCTAATCATTGTTCCTCCTCATCCACATCATGAACGTTCTCAAGCACTCTAGGTGACGTTCACCATTAATGATTAGTAGTAGCCTTAAACCATCTGAATCATAATATAGAAAGGAACACCTCCACCGAAATCAAATGACTAACATCGCCTGTGTAGTAATAGAAGTGCATGCAACGATCTGCACACTCTGGAACTATCATTGATGCCTACCTATTGCCAATCTATCTGTAAGCAAATGTATTGTGATCGACACAACCCAGTTACTTGTAACTTACTTATGTACATGTAGAGTATTATAAGGCTGAGGAGGTGATGTGTGAATGTAGACCAGCAGAGCATTGACAGATGAGAGGTTACATTCGATGGAAGAATACCCGCTGAAATTTGATAAGAAAGAAAGGAAGGTATGCAGGTATACTGTGAAAATGAGAGTCAAGCTATGAACCTCATCAAAGAAGAGGGATTGGCAAAGAGCATGACTCTGCTGAGCCACCACTCAGATGATCAATGAAAGGTTGAAAGATGTCAGATAAATCTCCCAAAGTGACCCCATCCAATCAACCCATCTGATCCATGAACGCGGTAAGGACATTCCGACTATAACATATCAGAACTCGGAAAAGTTCAGCGTGTTACAAGCCGGAAGTTCAAGTACCATGTCGTGCATTGGATGATGATTGGGAAGGAATATTCAGGTCTCTTAAAAGATGAGGCAAGGGCACCGTGTCGCAACAAGTGAAGGCCATAATATGCAGAGAAAACAAGAAGTCAAGAGATAACGGAGTTGAACCCATGCTCAAACTCAAATGATAAAAAGACTGGTTACATATGGATACGGATATGGATATGGGACATGGGACACGGCATGTATCATCATATCACGAGTTTGAATAATGACAGAGCAAAACAAGTCATAAAATACGAGAATCCATAAATCGGAAAAACTGAAGGGGCAAATCCCAGCTACGAGTTTGAGGAGAAAAACAACCGAGGAGCCTGGCAAATAAGTGAGAGAATGTGTAGCTGGAGTAATTATAATGTTCCTGAGTGACAGGGAGGAGATCTCAGGTGAATCCACGCAGATGACCAAGAGGAAGAGACTGTGCATGGAAGCTCAGCTGAGGGATCTACTCTCGAGGCTTGAGTCATGGAAAGCATCTGGAAGTATACGAGAAAAAATATCATCCGAGACTCGGAAACACGAACAGGAATAGTTTATCAAATAATAGAACTTAACAGGTATTCGTAGGGCGAGAAGAAAAAACAGCAAAAAGAATGCCCAGAAATATCAAGCCCATGCCATTGTATAATTATTGTCGATTGACATCTTAGGAGCTATTCCGATGTCATTCTCGTACACATGCCTCATTTGTATAATGCATAATGCATGATGCGGAAATGAGGATACGATCGGGAATGATAGAAGAGTGAGGTGATCGTTCAGTGTCAATGACAGTATCATATCAGGCATGAAAAGGCTCGGGGTGTTCCACAGGACGATGAGTGCGAAGTGATTGCTCCTCAACACGTTGGATGTGGACTTGGAGCATATCATATCAATGGAAGGTCGGCCATGGATCAAATAGAAATAAGGAGGAGATCGAGAAGAAAACCAGAAATGGTGTAACGAGGAGAAAAAAGAAATGACAAAGAACGTACTGGGTATTCACAGTAGACATGTACAGCGCAAGCGAGAAGATGGAGGAGAGTAGGCAGATTGAAGATGGAGGTATAGAGGAAAAGCACCAGAGAAGAATGAGCGATAACGAGCAGGGATAGCATCCTTTAAGTTAGAAGCTGGGCGTGCCGAGTTTACCGCGTAGTCGAAGTGAGGGACTGATTTTGACAAGCTCCAGGTCCAGAAAACATGAGAAGTTGAATTTGGAGGGGCTATAAGAAGTAACTAGTAAACCCAAAGCAAAGTTAAGAAGTCAAGGAGTGCAAGGCCGAACTGGGGAATGAGAATCATCTCGTGTGTTGGCAATGCTGCCACGGTGTCCATGTTCCTGATTCAGATTCAGAAGCATATGGGACACTCAATCGGAGTGGAACGATGGTGCACGGTTCGAAGAATAGCGCGCATGGTACTCATGAAGAAGTAAGGCAACGAGAACAAGGTCGCCATGCGCTGAGAGGGTGGGCGGTTCGCAAAGTGCGGTACGGACTCCGGAGCGAGTCGGAATAGGGAACAAGTGAGAAGGTTTAGGAAAATATTGCCAAATACTCTCGAGTCATCCTTTCTTGTCGACTCCTTCCAGCTTGACCTACACCCAATGACTCCGACGCGTGTCCTCTGTTCTCCTCGCTACTTTTGTGGGTTTCTTCGCGACGTTGGATAATTCTTTGGTTGATAGTGGTAAGCTCGATGACCATGTCTCGATGGCGTGTCAGCTCACTCGATGTTGTGCTCCCGTAGTTCAACTTCATATTCTGTGGACTCATCGATTCGCCAGTTTCTAACCCTGACCATCTCAAAGGTTTGGACACTCCACCACTTGTTGGAATTCTACCTCACAGTTGATAATCATGTTCCTTGGTTCTCCTCCTATGCAGTACGCATGATCGTAGTCCGTAAGTCGCTGTCTCCGCCCTGATACATTGGCTAACGGAGCCGTGTTCGCAAGCTATTCGCTGAGACTGATTCTCAAGGTCTCACCTGCGACTCTTCACTGGTGCATTCTAGGGGAAGGGCCGGAACATTGTGTTATTGAGACGTTGAAGTACTCTTGGTGAGTGAGCTCTTCTACATTGCCCTCTTGGGACGACCTTGACTCATAACCACGCTTGAGACACGTCTATTTCTCTGTTCCTTGATTCGCCTCGGTTCATGAACCACCGTACCCTCCCCGTTGTGGATGCCGCTGGCGTTTATGGAACCATCAGTTTTCTTGGATCAGGCAATTGGCGTTATGGGGTTCAACATTTCGGACAGTGCTGAAGTACGCCCCCTTAAAGATTTTTCTCGAGTTCCTCCTGCTGACCGCCGTAAACTAGGACGGCATATACACCGTCTTTCTTTTCTCTCCCATTTTGTTGGATGTTTATCTCCATCCATCAATGGATATACTCATATTTTGCTCAGCATGATGATTCTTTGCTCATAAATTATGGAGCCGTTCTTCCTCTCCCTCACTTGGTCTCGTCTCCATCGCTTGGAATCTAGGTATGACAACCAATAAGACAAATCGCGAGAACGTTGTGATTTAGATTACTTCCCACCTCGTCGACCGTTTTTTTTCTATTACTTTTGATTTTCGGAGTGGTCTCGTCTTTTAATGTCAAAGTTGCTAGGGGTTCCAAGCGATGTGGTCTTCTGGTTATCCAGTCTTGTTCCCTCGCATACCATCGGAAGGCATGCAGTATCTCAGACCTCAATTAGCAATTATCTACTCTGTCAACAAGGGGATTCTTTAATCCCAAACTATTGTTCCTTTCTATCGCTTGGAGCATTGGAATCTGTATTTCGGTATGGCGCATAAGACGAGAATGTAGTATTGATAATCCCTGATCAGAATACCCACCCCGCATTGCCGTCGTCGATGGATCTTTTTTTTTTTTCCTTATCCGAGTCGTTGATGGTCTCGTCTTTGTCATCGGAGTTTACCAGGTTCCAGGTTCCAAGTGAGCGATACAGTTTGGGACATCAGTATAGCCGTTGCTGCTCCTTTTTTCTTTCTTTTGAGTTTCGGGGGTGTGCTCAGTGCTAGGTGTGGAATGAAGGGGAAAAGCCAAGTTGATATTTCATCGCAGACGGATCCTTGTTCGTGGGTTCTGCCTCTGCATTCCGGAGTATGATAGGAGATACGGGTTTTGGTTGTCAATGGCGTTGTTTGGGATGAGAACCCGTCATCTTATTCCATTCTGTCTCTCTTTTTCTTCTCACTTGATCCAGTCCATTTTGTCAGCCTGTTTACATAGAGTAAAGGGATCTTCAATATGTTATTATGCTTATTTTAGAGGACGAAATGAGTATAATACATCGTTGGCATCTTATTCCGATGGTCAACTAGTAAACATATGCCAAGAAAATAATGAAATACTCTCAGGAAGGGGAGTAGATGAGGGGTTATCTAATGTAAATCGAGTATAGTAAAGTAGTGTAATGTACAAATGGAAATGAGTGGTAAGTGGTATAAAGCAGGGTGATCAAAGTATGCAGATGTAGAATGAAGTGAAATTAGATAGGAAGAGTACCATGGTTCCAAACATAAAAAAAATAGGTCCATTCACATGCATTAAAAATCATAAAGTGTCCAGAGTATGCACATTGATGTGGGCGAGAGCGATTAAAAGGAAACACCGGACCCAGTGATCATGAAGAAGGGCAAAAAGTTACCTCCATTGCTGAGTACTGGAAAAGTAAAGGTAAAAAAAAAATCAGTTGAGGAGCTCTTAAAGAAGGAAAGGAGGCCACTCATGATCAACTTGGTAATTGTCGCTGTCTACTACCCATGGGACGGTTATCCCCACTTTTCCTTGGAGGATGCTGAATCCGTTCCCGAGAATGAGTAGTAAAGTGGGGTACAAAGTCTGAGTATGCCATGAGTACAGCAGTGGAGTGGAAGAGCTTACCGGGGAGGCCGATGTTTGATTTACAGAGAAGGATCAGACCAATAGGATTAGTGATGTTAACTGGCGCATTTGAAGTGTCCCTGTGTCATTAAACGTCAATCAGATAAGGAAGAGATGAGAGATTAAAGAGTTCAAGCAAAAGACGCACCATGAAACATGTGTCCTCTCATTAATATGCCAGACTGTACCATTCGTGGGGTACGTCACCGGTGGTATGAAGACATCTCACTGCTCGAGAGGAACGGGAGAAGCGGTAATGCCTGAGAGAGCGCTGAGGAGGAGGGTGCAGACACATTTACAGTGGTAAGTCATATCTACCCTCTACCCTCTAGCAAAATCTGGAATTGAATAACCCAGGCCAAAAAAATAGGTCACTTTTGGAGATGAAGAGCATTGCATTATATCAGAAAGTGGAGTTTTTCTGCAGTACCACTGTAGGATACAATCCCGATTTCTCCACTCATTGTCATTGTCGCATTTTATCCAATCTGGAGAACTCCACAGACCAGATTTTTAAAATTCAATTGCTCACATCACTGACATATAAAGTCAGTGACATTCGCAAATTGGATTGAAAGGACAGGAGTTCCTGGATTGGAAGGATGGTCTGGGGAGGAATGTGGATCGATCGTCAAGCTAGAGTGTGTATGGTAGGAATACATGGGATCAGAAGTAACAATGATTATGGTTGTAAATGCAACAGACATACTCTAGTGGCCTGTGTGCTCAAGCATGTAAGAGGAAAGATGTGGTTAGAGGATAAGGAATGATCCTTTGAGATTGCACACCCTGAGTATTGGAGATCACAGTGGGATAACTTTGGAGATGGGGAAATAGCAAGCAGGAATGAAATCATTCGAGTAAGTGTGGTGGTATGTACATGAAGAAACAGAACAGAATTGGAGGGCATATGAGCCCATAGGACAGATATAGTGAACAAGTGAAGAGTGTAGATGATAGGGCAAGATGTACTCAATTGGAAAACAAAAACGGGAAAGAGACAAGGCTCTATATGAAGTAGTCGGACATATGTAATTCCAATCCAAAAGGAAACAAGAAGGTCATAGTGCAAAAGGTCATGCACAAGGTATAAAACACCATATTTTCATAATTGGAAATAGGAGGAAGTGACCTTTCCACCAGACATGAGAGAGTCAAGGTGTACAGACCAGGAGTAGCAAGCAGCTGCAGAAACTGTCCTACCTCTCCCCCTGTCTCACACATGTGACATTCTGGCAATCACCAGACATCCGCATATGGTAATCTCAGTATTTCTATATGTATAGTACTACTTAAATACATGTAGATTTGCATATAAAATAAATGGTGTTTTTGAAGATGAAACAAATGAAAGGCTGAGCACTAACAGTGGCCATAAAATGAAGAAATAAAAATGAAATTATATACATGTTTCTGGCATCTGTTTATTGTGACATGCTTAACACAGCATCTGGAATTCTAACACAAACCCGCCCTAACCTTCTAACTCAACCAAGAATGCACTGCTGTGCAGGGAGACAAACATTCTTTTCCCTAACCATTAATCCTAACATAATGTAACCAATCTTTACAAAGAGAAAAATATTTGGCCTAAGTGTGGGAAAAATACAAAAATATAAAATAGCCCACATTGGAATCGAACTGAGCATCTCAATAATTAAATTGATGTAAAGTTATGGCTGGATAGCAGTGTTGGTGAGACAAAAAGAAAAAGAAAAAGAAAAAGAAAAAGGAAGGAGGGAGGAGGAAAGGAGGAAGGAAAGGGACACTTCCTCCTGGTCTCAACTTCATCAATAACCCTCTCTGATCTACCCAATCAAGGCCAATGCATGCCTTGAGCCTCCAAGGCTGTAATTTTAGGTACAGAAACTGACTATTTTTAATTTTCGTGCCTGCAGTGCTGGATACTCGCTTAGATGATCAGAACAACCCTTTTCTTGTGCCTTTTTTCTAAATCTTATTCGCTGTGCAGTCCAGATACTCACTTAGATACACCGTGTGATTTTGGGAACTAGGCCCTACTGGTAATAGCATGATCATGACTTCAAGTTGAGTCTCAGTTGATTTTCTTGAGAGTACATGGACTAGTGCATTCAACCTTTTAATTGCAATGTTATATATATATATATTTATTTCCTGTGATGCCATGCCTTGATGATGCTACGGTAGCTACTAATTTTCGCCATTGGCAGCATTCTGAGGTGATGGCTTCACAAGGACTCGGAGCACCGGCTTCTGGAATGACCAGTCATGTTCTTTGCTTACATGATATTATTTTTGAACTCAGAGTCAGAATCAGTATCCATCACCAACATAGGCAACCAGCCAAAGTTACCATTCCACCATACCATCATTATTTAGTAAGCTCCACCAGACCTTATATCAGCCTTAGATTTGTAGTATTTCCTTTTAAGGCATGTGAGACAGGGGGAGAGCTGGGCCAGCTGGCTGCGGACAACTGCTCTGACCTCAACCTCAACCTCGGACGATGTCGATTTGCAATGAATCTTGCAGGCTGTAACTTCCATATTGGAATGGGTGGAGTCAAGAAAGAAGAGAAGACAGTTTGCAGCCTGAGAGTGGGGAGATTCGCTGTGCGCACCTGCCGTGCTGGCAGTGGAAGCAGAAAGAGGGGTTCAGGGATGAAAGCAATTTCAGCCGATTGATTCTGACAAGGCTGGAACTGGAGGCTTCTGCCAAATACTGACAAATTGGGCTCTGTTGTTTTCCACCTCGACTCAACACCAACTTGAAGCTTGACACTGTCTCACTTGAAAATGCATCTTAATGCCTCTTTTACTGGAGCAGACCTATTCTTCTGTCTGTGTCTCACAGCAGCCTTTCCCACCTTTTCCTTTAGCAACTTCTCTGTACATGTTCCATGAGTTTGCCTCTCAGATCTCAAGTTGATAAGAGGGCACATTTTCAGAGAAAAGGACAATGTATGTCACCAATGTTCTTCCACTTATCTGCTCCTTCTTGGTTAACCTGTTGTGTTGTCTCTTTCTGCCATGTAGTCATGCTGGCATACATTCTCTGGACCATGATTATGCCTTTCTACATTGCTCACAAGCTTGGGACACTTTCTGACCCTGTTGGAACTCTTATTGGCAGTTGTATCCTCATGAGGTAATCAAATTGGCACGCTGTGGGTCTGTGTAGGAGACTAGTTGTTGATGGCTTTGGGAGATCAAGGGTATGTTTCCAATTGCACAACTTCTCTTTTCTTTCAGCTGATTACACTGACAACATCTTTCCCGTAGATCTCCTTGAGGCTGACTATGTTCATCCAAATGTCAGGATGAATGCTGCAGTGTTTTTGCTTCTTAATACATGGTATCCTTTTGGTTGGAGTTTCACCAAGCAACCTTCTTCTTTGCCTCATTGTGCTCTAAATCCTTTGAATAACTTATATCCACATAAATACCTTATGTGGCTCTAGGTTTTTGTTTTATGGTTTATGATATTTGGATATGCTGAAGGTATGTTCATCAATATGTCCTTCGGAATCAACTCAGTTCATACTGAAATTATCTGCTAGGCATCCAGTCTTTGCCTATAAGTCTCAGTCATTTCTTTACCTCCTCTGACCTCCTTGGAGTGTGACATTTACTCCACTCTTTTCTTAATCCCTTCTTCTTCCATTTCTTCTCCTTGGGTATTTCCCTCTGTCACAGTATATCTATCACACCTCAATGAAATGGTGACAATAACTCTGGATTTTGCTTCTTTGCACCATTTTCTTTCTTTATCTGTGATCCTTTTGTTCCAATCTTTTTCTTTACTTTCTTGACTTCCTGCCCTTGCATGTTACATCAAGATGGATTGATCTAAAAGTTCAATTGGAATTTGAACCATTGTCATGTCTTGATTTCATCAGTTTTGTTCTCCTGATTCTTCTTATGCATTTTTCTTCTTACACGCTTTTGCTATCGCAGTTTGGTGCACCACTTTTCGATTTATATGACCATGTCCTTTTCTCACTCCAGGGTTCTGCTTCATTTTTCTGCAGGAGCCTGGGGGACCTACCACCCACTTGGATCATTCTCTCCTTCAATTAGCCAATTCTTTCTGCTATTGAAATAACCAACACTTGGTAGCTTTGACTGATCTGAAAAGATTACCTTTCTGTGCAATCTCAAGTTTGCCTTGAGGAGTATTACTTATGAGTCAATCTTGAATTTACTCAGTAATTCACAAGTGATTGACTAATTTTTTTTCTCCCCTTGTTCATGATCTCATCCTGCCATCCTGCATCGACCCTGATTGATGTTTGAACCCTACGTTTTTGTCTGAATAGGCTCATCTTAGTCACTGTGTGATACTCAAAAGTCGCATATGTCAAAAGGTGGTGATATTAACTTGACACTTTCTTTGGAAAAAGAAAGCAGCTTCAACATGACCTTTTGTCGAGTTTTTGAAGTTCCCAGCGATCAACCTTGTTTCAGGAAAGGATGGCATTTTGTTGATCTTCACATTCTAGCATTCCCTTTTATCTGACACATCATGTATTTACTCTTGATTTATTTTCCTTGTCTTCCGACTCTTATTTTTCTTTATCCTTTTCCCCTAGTTCAATCACAGTACCTATGTGTTTCTTCTCCAGAGCATCACACAAGTGGCAATCTTGATGATCCCAAAGGTGATATTGTGGGTACTCTGATTTGTTAGAAGAGGCATAATCAATCACTCTTTCGTCCCTATTCCAGGCTGCCCCTTGTGTGATTAATGGGGCAAGTAATGGAAGTACTGTGGTCCTTCACTTCATACTTTTCACCTCTCGTTTTTTCCTTCTTTTCGAAAGGGTGGTATTATCGAATTACCTGGTAGCTGCTGTACAGGTCGGCTCTGCTTCCTCTTTTGTTTGAGCTTTTCTAATAAAAAGACCCTAGCATTCAGCTAACATGCATGAGTGATGAGCATCTTCTACCGACATTAGTCGACAATGTTTCATTTCATATGATTATTACACAATACTTAATGTGCTCTTTGAAAAACACCCCTGGTCAGTTTGGGAGACTTGTTCTGCCATACATTGTAGTGTGGAGTCAGTACTCCGTCTGAGCGCGGAATTACACAAAATCGTTACGGCGGCAGACTCACCTCGATCTTTTAGTGAGTCAGCCACAACACCGCCAATGGCCCAGCTCCAAGCCACTGAATTGAAAGATTTTGTTTCCGTCCACCTGCTCAACTTGCACTGGCAACGTGATTACAGAAAATTACCATATATGTATATTTTCCTTTTACTTTATTCCTTGTCAGGGCAACCAACTCGCTAATTCCTTATTCCTTCATTCATCTTTTTGGCGCCCTGACTTGTCCCCATTCAAATATTAGCCTTAGATTTATTCCTATAAAATTTTCAAGGAAATTTTCGTAGCTAAAGAGGTATAAAAACCATGTAGTAGCTACATATTTTCTTTGGTTAATTTCAGTGCATTTTTCCCCACTCAAAACGAGAGCTACAAGAGCTCTAGCCGACTTGCGAAGAAGTCAAAGTCTCCAAACTTACTCACTTTCTCATGGGTACAGGCAACTTTGGGATCTACTCAAAGTTCCTTACCCACTCGTATTCTCCCAATTGAGCTTGCTAAGGACACTTGAGGTGATCCTTAGGCTCTCTTATTCCACCAAACACCCTCAAAACATCAAGACTTATTTTTCTTTTCACTACCATCTACTTGGACATAGTACCTTAGTATTTGATTGTTCCGTCAATCATCTTACTCAGTTCCTTCGGATTTCCCCTCGTCTTATACCGTTCCCACACAGAACGGGTTATTTACAACTGGAGCCCACCACAAGGGGGTTCTAAGGTTTCTTTTGTCTCAAGTTTTATCAAAAATCGGGCACATGTTTTTGCATCAGTGGAATCAATTACAAACTCGAACTCTTGGCAAAAATCTGCCCGAGGTAATCTGCATACGATTTGTAGGCTACCCTTTGCTACTCAATAACGGATTCGTCATTCTACACCCCTAACGAATCCTCCACCATTTCCGATCAAAACTTAACAACTCCGCCAGCTGGCACAGGCAGAACTAGTCCTATTAAAGATGGACCGGGTTCTCCTATCATAGGACGATTAAATCCAGCCCAGTGGATGGATCAAAACAGGGATCGAGATCAGCACCAAGCTGATCAAGAACATACCTGGCTCACGACGAGCATCGGGATACACATAGTGATCTAGACAAAGACCAATTTGAAAAAAGCGTATCAAAGAAGAAACTTCCATCACTCACCTCATTAATCAAACCCAAGATGTATATGCCATCAAGAAACCACTCTTCAGCACCTAAGTTTGATGGGCAGCCAAGTGAGCTCACCCGATTCCTCAACGAAGTCCATTGTCTCGGCACAAGAGCCCTCCTTGATGAAAGAGAAATCATTGAATGGGCACTCAAGTACCTTGGATCAGATGAATATGAATTGTGGGGGCAGTTGTCTGAGTCAAAAGGAAAGGACTGGGAAAGCTTCAAAACTGCAGTAACTGAACTTTATCCTGGCACAACCGGCGACCGCAAATATACTGTACACGAGCTACAGGTATTAACCAAGGAATGGCAATCAAAGCCAATCACTAGTCAGAATCAATTTGGAGAATATTTTAGAGAGTTTTTACGAATTGCAAATTTCCTCAAAAGCAAGGATTGACTTTCAGATTGCGAAGTAAGCAACATGTTTATGCAAGGACTTCACATCAACTTTCACAAGCAAGTTCGCGAACAGCTTCGAATCAAGAGTCCTGATCACCACCTTGATGATCCATGGACTCTTGCCGAGATAAAAGTCGCTGCAGTAATGATAACACCTTCAGCAAAAATAGCAGCATTGCCAAATGATCCACCCACTAAAGCAGAATCATCCCGAGCTCACAGCAAAGTCAAGAAAGAAGTTTTTGATGTAGCAAGCATCCAAGCAGGGCTAGATAAAGGAAAATGGGCAGACGTGGTGGTGATGACATTGATGAAGAAATTAAATCTCTCACCTAATGAGGTGCCAAATCCGAACTGAACATGCAAGGGTTCTGTTTATTTTGCAGTGACCCTGCCCATTTCCTTGCCAATTGCCCTAAACTGGCTGAATACGTCGCCAAAGGATGGTGCAAGCGTGATGATAGAGGACAAGTATTGACAACTAATGGAGCAAAAGTTACATTGCAAACAGCGGAAGGGAAGAACTTAATGGATCGAATTGATAATTGGCGCCGAGCCAATCCCTCTATAGCGACGGTGTCTGCACATGTCGTGGAAGTCCACGAAGTACCATCTGCCCAGATTGAAGAAGTCAGCAAGGATGACCTTCCACAGGAAGAACAAATACTTACCCAATGGGATCTGGAAGAAATCGAGATGTTTCAGGCATTAGCAATACAGGCCACTAAGAAGGCCAAGGTCGCAAAGCAAAAACTGGTCTCACCTAAGCCAAACGTCTGTGGCCCGACAACTCGAAGCATGGCAAAACAACAGCAGATGGCTGAGAAGAACAAGCCTTCCCAGGTGCCGCCTGTGTCTTTGCCTATACCGAATGTGGCTCAGTTCCGATACGTGATGCCAATCGAAGATCCTAAATTAATCAGTGGGGTAGCAGCAAAGGGTCTGGATACTGAAGTTGTGCTTACCCTTCGAGAATTGCTGGCAATATCCCCCGAAGTTCGCAAACAAGTCAAGGAACTTGTAATGACCAAGTGTGTTGTCCCTCCAGTGGAAACGGCACTCAATTTAAATCAGTTTTCATCAAATGCTCATGCAGCAAATGAAGACCTACATGAACAAGGGCTGAGGCTCCCAGATACAAAGAAGGGACTAATCATGGCGAAGCACACAGAAAAACTGCGCGCTATTGATATCATGCTCAAAAGCGACATCAAAATTGAAGCATTGATTGACAGTGGATCTATGGTGGTTGCTTTGCAATGTGACAAGTGGGAATTGCTAGGACAGCCAGTTCGGTCAGATCATTTAATGATAATGAAGATGGCAAACCTTACTAGCAATGCAACCCTCAGTCTCCTCCATAATCTTCCTATCACAATCGGAGATCATGTATTCTATGTGCAGGTTCAGGTGGTCGAAGATGCCCCATATGAGATGTTATTGGGCTTACCTTTTTTCTCCTTAACCATGGCTATATTCCGACATTTCGAGGATGGTGCGGTTCATATGACTATGGTGGATCCTAATACAAAGTCCATCATCACAGTGCTGACATGAGAACATGAGACGTCTACAGACGGACTTACTGGGGCTTGGACCTCAGGAATTAATTTTGTGATAGTCGACTATTGCAGTAGTTCTGCGGAAGATGAGGATGGGGACTCACATGAAAATGATGACATGAGCTCTGAAGATGGCATGCCAGGTCTTCAAAGCGTGTCCAATACCGATATTGACAATGAAGACTACCAGGCCATGCTGAGCGATGATGAGGATGGGGAAGTCAATGACAAAGCCCACCTAGATGCAACAGAGGTGCCCGACTCAGACTCTGACTTCGACTGGTCTGACGTTCTGGTTACACATGCAACAGAAGTCTCAAACTTCGCTGTCACTGCTAAAAATAGCGGAAGTCCATCAATCTACCTCGGGGATGGGGCTGCAGAAGTACTCGCCTACAAGAAGGTAGAAACTGTGTGAAGCCCATCGCTACCACCCTTCCCAAAGATTTTCGTATTGTTTGCAAAGTTTCCTCCGATCCGTTGGCTGACATGCCGGGGTTACCAGTGCACCCACCTGAGTTCACACCAGGGAAAAGATACACGGAGGACAGAAGGGAGCAGATGAAAGTTAATGAGGATGGGTTTCTTTGGCCTGAAGAGGAGAAACTTATCCATTTTATTCTCAAGGCACAGGAAGATGGCTTTGGTACCAAATCCATTGACATAGGCTATGCCATTAGCAGTTTGGACCTTTGGTCTTTCTTTGCTTGGAAATTTGGTAAGTTCCGAGAAGTCGGAGATTTGTCCAGAAAATGCATGGATGCTCTGGAATCTACAAGCCATTCCTCAAATGTCTTTTGACGTTCCTTTCCCTTACAGTTCACACAAGAGACAACGTGATCAAGATAAATATTGTAGATAGTAAATAAAAGTAATTTACTATCTACCCCATACAGCGTATTAATACCTGTGGGTTGATCAGTTAGTATCTTGTCAGTATGTGAACAAGAAGGTACTTGCCAGTCCAGATGAGGGAGGAGCACTGAATTGCCATGATTCTGCTCAATCTAATCCTCATAGGTGATTGGGTCTGAATCCTGCATCATCTGGTACATGTCATTGCAGCTCTGTTGAGCCATTTTAGTGATGATGTTCCCATCTGCACCAATATAGTGCGATCCGAGATGAAGGGACTCACCGATCGGTGGTGGCAGTGGAAGATCTTCTTCTTCCTCAAAGGAGATATACTCCTCGTCATCATCCACATAGGTGAGATCGCCTTGTGACACTACCCCATTCATTTGATTCCAATCTTCCGCCATAAGCAGTTCAGAATCGACTGCCATCTGAGAAGGATCTGGGGTCGGCACCCGGTAGGGCTCAGGACCAAAGAGATCATTATAGATCTCAGTCATCATCGACAACCCCAATGCAACATCCTCTGTGGTGGTGCTACTGTGCAAATACACAGTGCTACTCATTTCCACATTTTCGGTGATCCTACTTGTGCCTGTATTAAGGGCGACTTCCTCGAATCTACTCAAGGTGGCAATAGTCAGGGTAACCCCAATTCAAGACATCAGGTCCTGCAATTTCCTAAAGGAGGGGTACAGTGCCATTCCCCAAGTGGGGTTCTTCCAGGCACCTTCATGGACTTTGCGAGAGGTAATAGTACCTCTCCCACTAATCTCAACTACATTGTGAGTAGTGGGGACTAGGCACGATTTCTCCAGTGGTGGGAAATGTGCCATTGATGCAAGCGTAAATGGCTCTTCATCAGAGTCCTCAACAAAGCATGCTGACTTTGGTTTGAAGCCAGCGCGGCAGGGTTTCCTCTTAGGATACTCTTTTTTCTGCAAACTGCTGGGGTTACCAGCATTCTGCTGATCAGAGTGGCGAGGTTCGGGACCCTTCCCTTTGATGGCAGTATTGCACTGCACATTTGCATTGTTAGCCTGTTGGTTTCTGGGCCGGCTGTCCTTAGACATGCAGTGACTAACTATGTATGAGTAATGCATAAGGCAATTACTCAGCTAATTACTATGTAATTACTAATATCTACTTATGAGATGAGTAATATGCTCACTAAGTGATCACATGTTTTAGTCATATAAGATGACTGTGATACTCTGTCATCACTGGATCTAGTCACGTATAGACGTGTCTGATCACGCGTGTCATGTGAGTCATGTGATGTAGTCACATGGACACTTATCATGTCAACAAGAACGAAGAGAGATAAGGGGAAGAAGATGCTTGGACTTTTCCAATACACAAATATCAGAAAAAAGGGTCATGCTTGGACCTTGATTCTTGTTCTCAAAACCAGCAGTGTTGTCACTGATGGGGGTCTGACCTCATCTGTCAATGAGTCAAGTCAATGACAGCCATCAAGTCAAACATTTTGACAGACGGGGTCAATGGCTGTCGTGGGATACTGGTATCCCAGTTATTTTTCGCTGCCGGTCCTGTTTTGTCCTCCTCTGATACCCCAAAACTGTCAAAACACATCGTTTCATCAAATTATTAGATATGCAAACACAATAGATAGTTCATACATAGTCTATAAATCAAAGAGCAATATCTATATAAGTTTTTGAAGCAAAGAGTCGAAGCGGAGTCATGGTGTGTTCACATTGCGGATTATTGGCTGTATTCCATGGAATCGTGCATGCGACAAACTGCAGTACCTGTTTTTTTTTAAACAAGATCACGACTCTTTACATGGTAAAACACCATTAGCTACGAACCTTCATTCACTAATGTCTGCTCATCCTGGATGGATGCGCGGTGACCATGAAGGACAGCCTCTTTATCCAAAGCTTGCAACTTGAGAATGTGTATACGGACGCAATATTTGCAGAACACATTAGGGTGGGACTGATCAGTCTTATACTTGGTTCTGTTGCTGTAGAAGTGATCCCACAAGGGTGATTTTGGCAGCATTGTCGATGGCTAGGGAGTGAATGAGTGTTGGAAGGCAGAAAGAGAGCTCGAACGAGAGGGCATCATATTTTCTTCCTCCTCAAAGTCCAATTAGTTCGCGATATGAGCCGCGAAGTAGGCATAACTAGAAGATATCTAATCTAATCGTTTATAGTAAACATGTGACATTGACCCGTCAACAACTATTGACTGACCCATCAAAGTTTGATGGACCCTTTGACATGACGACTTCTATTGACCGGCATTGACGGGTCAAGACAACACTGGAAACCAGTGCGAATCCATCAGGGAATGAGGTGATGAATAACACGCCGGATGCCACATGGTGGTAAAGTCAGTGGTATAACTGCGAAACCTAGCGAGGAATAGAAGATCAGGGTGGCTTCCTGCTTGGATGAGCAAAGAATTTCTTAAGGTACGGAGAATTCGGAGATCCGGCCAGATACGACCTGCGGACGCTTCCTATAACTGAAACGAGTATATCCCACGGGGTACGAAATAAAATGCACATGAAAGAATATATCGAACCCATCACTAACTTGTTCACTTGAAGACAATGGTACAACACTCCACAAACGAGATGAAGTCATGGTAATGAAGGATACACTTCTGGCTTATCACCTCATTAATGTAGACAACATATCATCTCCAAGTGACACATTGGGCATGATGACTGTGGATCATATAGTAGATCCTAGGTTTGGACATGGAAGTAATGGCATACTCACCTAAGATCTTTTCAAGAGGTGATGGTGGATCAGCGGAAGTGGAATGAGGAAGCGCGATTGAAGTGAAGGGTTAGCAATGATTAGTTGCGCTGTTTTTTCAAGGAAGCGACATAGTGAGACCCACTTTTAGAGTGAATTCGCCTCGGCCCTTCAAACCCAGTCATGCCCAAACCTAAATCTCAGCACGACCAAAAGATTTGGTCGACAACAGTTATAATATGCGCAAATGGGGCGAAGGCGGCATTAGAACCAGAGATTGTGGTAGACAAGAAGGCAGGGGAGATAAAGAAGGCAATTAGCACGATAATACAGTGAGGCACACTGAAAGCATATGCTGAAAGGAGTGTGGCATAGAAGAATACCCAATTGACACGAGGCACTCCAGAAGGCACACAGAAAGAACTCTGCTCAGTGTCAAACACGATGTATGCATAGAGTGCGGAGCAACCAGCCAGTTATCATTCTGTAGAGTACAATTCTGGAAGAGATAGGTCTTAAAGACAGACCCTTAAACCGCAGAGGAGCATGGCGAGCTGGAGCCTGGCACGTTGGGTGCCATAGTAAGCAGATGCGAGTTGTGGAGTAGTATTTTGCATACCTATTACCAACTGTGCACCCATATGTTTCCTTTGATGGTATCGCAAAAAGAGAGTGGAAGAAAGAGGCATCTTTGGATGGATGGATGAAGGCATGGGCTCAGGAGTCGGGAGTCGGCACAAGGTCTGCCTAAGGATTACATGAGCTTTAGTCTTATTTGGCTACGGCTTCCAGATTCCAGTCGATGATACCACCCGTTATTGTTTTCTCCTCAACTGTGCTCCTCTCCCCTACTCACCTCATGCTCTCTTAGGTTCGTCGAGTTCCTGGCTTATGTCTCGCTCTCATGGTTCCCCTCTGTGAATCCTAGCTCTGAGTTTTTCTCTATAGAGTACCCTGGACATTCGATATTTGAGCCCCTCACCGACCATGCTTTCCTTGACGTCATTTCAGCCATACATCACGTTTATCAGATCTTCCAGCAGCCAGCTCACTAATAAGAGCAGTCACGGATACGATATCCTGAAGCGGTCGAAACTCCATAGTATGTTGTAAATGCGAGGAAGTTTCGGAAGTCCGGAATGGGACTCGGAATCAGACTCCGTCTGATGAGGGACCAAAAGCGTAGTTTAGATAGGGATTTAATTTGTAGAGTAGGGATTAATCCAATCATGCTTTGATAAGACGTGATAAGATAACCATTTGAGAATGAGATAAATGAGATTTTGAGGTGGTTGGCCCGTTAATTGGCCGATTTCTTTGTTTCTTTGGTGAGTGGATCGGTACTAAATTCACTGAGTAGCTACGGTACACTGTACCAGTATTTATACTGTAGCTACTGTAGAGAAAGGGTCAAGTTTGAGGAGAGAAAAAGAGGTGAAAAGCGAAATTTGAAATAAAAGGTCTATTCTAGAGCTGATTTTGCTGCGGGCTCATCGCCTTACTAATTATTATGCTCTGTAATCCACAGATAAGGTCAGGTGAATGGTTTAGAAAGGAATAGACGGGTCTAGTCTACTGAAAGAAATTGAAATTGGCCCAGATAAGAAGGAGGAAAATTATAGGAGAGTCGGATTTGTAAGGCCAAGGCTCAGAAATGAGTCAGCTTGTTGATGGATAGCATGATAACGTTGGAAGATAGGGTGGATATTTGATTTTCAAACCCGTTTGAAATTCAGAAGAGTTGTTACGCGCTCATGTGCTTGATGAGGACACTTCCTTATTTGGAAATTTGTCGCTCGAGTTGAGATAATGGTGCGATGGTGCATCACGCAGTACCATAATTCTTGTGCGCATCACTCGGTAAGTTGCCCAATAAATTTATATTTTATCCGATTTACAGGGACAGTCTGAGGGCGACCCTCACACCTCCCTGGGACTATAAATGTTGACTTCCATGTCAACAAGTATCCCAAGTTCGAAGTTCGAAGAAAATGCCTGAGCTCGTCGTCATGTCCACCACAGACTTCTATCATCTGCAGGGATGCCTTGATGAATGCTTTCAAAATAGGTGTCTCACCACTGTTGCTGCGGCTTTCCATGTCATCTCAACTTCTCGTGACGAGGAGTGCTTTCCTTTACTCTTCAATGGGTTCATTGAGGCTGTAGTGAGTGGTGTCCTTTTATTTCTTCCTATTTTGCATTGTCTAAAGCCTTTGTAGCGCAATCTTCAATGCACTAAGAGCATCTGCAAAGCACTCGATGTCCTGGCTGGTATACCAGATCGCCATGCACTGCTTTTTTGCGAAGCAGTTGAAGCCTCAATGCAAGCACGCATTGATTATTATGCAAGGGAGGAAGCATTGGTTAACACCTATCTCGCAATTTCCCCATGTCAGAGGGACATTCTTCGGTTCAATGCATGGTATTTCGAAGTTATTGCACATCGCTTCAGGCATGGGTCGGAGGAGAATCCAATCGAAATAAATGGTGATGAAGAAATGGGCATAGATGTTAATTTCCACTAGGGAGGGTCGAAGATGAAAGGGGTATTAAATGATATAGAGTGGAATGAAATTTCGTTTTAATGTTTTCTTTATCTCTGAGTGGATCTGAACGATGTGAGAAATGAGATAGAACGGTTATTGGTCTTCAGGATTGAAGTCAGGCTCTTCAAGATCAAAAGGATTACCAGTTTCATGAGTAATTTCCTCGAGGTCTTCTTCATTAAGCTTTGTTACTGGAATAGCATGAATATCCCGAGGGGAATAGGGTATCAAGCGAAATGCTGCGAAGCGAAGCTTCGAAATTGAGCCATCTAGTTCGCCGAGAATATAAGAACCTCCCTGAGTATGCCTTATTATGACCATTGGTCCAAGGTACTGGGGTTTTGTCTTGCTGAGTGTCTTGTCAAATCTTGAATTCCTGACTAGCACTAATGATCCAGGTTTAAAATCGAAGTTAACTATCTTGCTAGCATGAGTCTTTTCAAATTGTCGGACTGCTTGCCATCGAGATTTAAGGACTTGTTCCTTGACATGTAGTAGATCGTTTGGGTGCTTAAGTAGCATTTTTGCACGTTCTGAAATAAGATCTGCAGTTGACATCATTTTATCGAGACCTGGTGCGAGGTAGGTTGCTTCTGCAAGGTCAAATGGTAACAGAGGTTCGACTCCATGAGCAAGGAAATAAGGTGAGTACCCAGTAGACTTGTTAATTGTAACACGCTCTGCCCAGAACACAGAAGGTGCAACATCTGGCCACTTTAATTCATCGCCATCTGCTGCTTTAATTAAAGCTTCCCGAACATCAAAATGCCATCATTCAATTGGTCCTTGAGCTCTTGAGTTGTAGGGTGATATTCTAATGTAGTGGATGTGGAATTTCTCCACAAGATATTCGACTGCTTGGATGTACTGGGGTGCATTGTCCGTGACTATTTCTTCGATAGCACCCCATCTGCAGAGTATTTGATATATGAAGTTTGAAATTCCACGTTGATTTTCATTTTTGAGCATGCACCATTCCGGGTAAGCGGTGAGTGAGCATCTTCCATGTACAATATAACGATACCCTTTTGCTTTGGGCATGAGCATGGTGTCAATGTAGATTTTTCGAAATAATCCAGATGGACTTGGTACAGTTGGAGGTATGACAATTTTCTTCAATAGTCGAAGCTGACATTTGTGACAGGTTCTTATGTACCACTTGACGTCGTCTTCGAGGTAAGGCCACCAGAATTGTTCAAGGAGGCGGAGATGGATGGTATAGATCCCTTTATGGCCCAAGTCATCATGTGCTTGTTTAATTAAAGCTAACCGTTTTATTTCAGGAATAACGAGCTTGTGTCTCCCTTGAGGGTCTTTCTTCCATAATTGTTCATTTGCTAGAAAGAAAAGTGTTGCATATCGAATGAAGCACTTGAATTCTTTGTCTGGTAAGTTGATAGATGCTTCTGGATTGCGAAGGAATTTAATAATGTCTTCGAGCTGCTTGTCTTTAGCTTGGGCTCTTTCATGTCGCAGAATTGATATCTCATTCGAGTTAAAACTGCTGATAAAATTTGAAGGTGAGAGGTATTGGGATTTTGGGTATGGAATGGTAATATGTTTGCTTGATTTATGAGCGCTTGACTTGACTAGACTGTGCACTAATTTGTATTTGGAGGGTGTGATCCAATTTAGGACTTCTATTGCAAAAGAGTAAGATTCATCAATCCAATCATCCATGTCATTGGGTTCATCTGGGTCTTCAGGTGCTTTAGGCCTTCTGGATAATCCATCTGCAGGTGTGTGGTCCTTTCCAGGTACGTGCCGAAGCTTGAAGCTAAACAATAAAATTCCAGCAATCCAACGATTCATAGCAGCGCTTGGTTGGATGTCGGGGTTTGTTAATCATTCCTTTAATGTACTTCGCATCGACTTCAACGGTTAAATTTTCCACACCGATGATATAGACTTTAAATGCTTTGAGAGCTCGGAATAGTCCATATAATTCAATTTTTGCTTGTGAGTATCGTTGTTCTCTTTCATTCCAGGTAATAGAACCATATCTGGATGGATAGCGACGTCCATCGTTCCCTATTTGCGATAACCAGAAGCCAACAGCCATCCATGATGAGTCCACAGCTAGAATAACCTCGTTTTTCGAGGTATAATCGATGGCTTGGAATAGCTGGGCACTCTTCTGTGAGTAACTTTAATTTTTCCATGGATAAATGCTGATCTGGTCCGAAATAAAATTCAATGTTCTTGCGTGTGAGGTCCACTAATGGTTTAGCATGCATAGCAAAATTCTTGATAAAGATCCGAATTGTTCCTAAGGTTCCTAGGAATCCTCGTACATCAGTGAGATTTCTGGGAATTGGCCAGTCTAGGATCTTCTGGACACGATTTTCCTCAGGTACTCGGCCTTCAAAGGTGCACCTGTGTCCCACTATGACTGCTGAGTCGACACATAAGAATGATTTGGCTGCTGAGAATGTTCCTCCAGCATGCTTAATTCATTGAATGACTCAGTTGACATTTTGTAAGTGCTCCCAAACAAATCTCCGGATCCCTGAATTTCCTGGAATTGTTTCGTAACTACCATCTTCTAATTGATATCTTGAGGTAGGTCCTTTAACTGGAATATCATCAACAAAAGGAATCGTTACATGTGGTATTTCTTCTTGCAGGAGAAAGGTAGTATCTCCATGGAATATTTGCATTGAGTTTGTGTATCCCATTGGGATAGAGGTAAGGCGGAATGTTCCTAATGGTGTCTGAAATGTTGTTAAATCTCTAGATTCAATAGCCAATTTTCTCTGGTCAAATCCAACCAAGAGATCGAATACAGCATAACAGCCGCGGCCTCCAAAGGATTCCACATACTGTTCAATAATTGGCGGTACAGCACTATCCTTGATAGTGACAGCATTTAATTCCTGTAGGTCATGAACTATTCGGAGGGATTTCCCATCCTTCTTGACAACACAGAAAATTCGGGGCCGGTAGGATGAGTTTGATGGCTCATAGACGCCCGAAGCTATTTTCGCTTTGACAGCTTTGACAAATTGCGCAAATTTTCCTGGTGGAATTGGGATACTTCGTTGTACCCATGGTATGTGCTCGATTGTTGGAATGACTACTGGGTCAAAGTATTCATCTGAGAATACTCCTTTTTCTGATTCTGTCCAGGCGAATGCATCTTCATGAATTAGAATCATCCAATGGACTAGTTTCTCTTCATCTGTTAATAGGAAGCCATTTTTATTTACTTGCATCGCTTCCTTTCGTTCTTGTGTGTATCTTTTTCCTGGTATGAAATCTGGTGGATGCTCTGGTAGGATAGGTAATTCTGCTAATGGATCCGTTGGAATTCTTCGTATGATTCGGAATTTCTCTGGTAATGTGGTTGCAACTGGTTTGACTCGATTTTCAACTTTCTTGTATGCTAGGGCTTCGATATTGGATTGCAATTTAATAATTGCAGTAGTGTCAGGCAGGGTATAATGGTTAAAAGAGTTCGATTGACTTGTTTCTGGAATATTACATGGTGAGGGATGGAGACTACTGGTGTCTCCTCGTTTATACGGTGAATCATCGATACCTAAAAACCCGTTTGCTTTATAGGAGTGTCGCGTTTATGAGCATGAGTAGGAAGAGTAATAAGAGCCTTGGTATTTGGATCCATTATGGTAATATGGGAGTCCCCATTTCGAAGATGCTGAGTATGCATTTGAGTCAGTGTCATAAAAGGTTGTCCAAGGAGCATATCATAGGGTGCTTCTTCAATTACCTGTACCTGTAAGTAGAAATCATAATTACCAATGGTTACTTTGAGATCATGCAAGAGACCAATGGTTGGATTTTTCGTGTTATTGGCTGCTTCCATAATCATAATATGATCAGAGCGAAGAGGGAGGCCTAATTCCATCCATTTTTCTTGTGCAATCCGATAATTTGTGAACCTTCATCGAGGATAGCTTCGTAGCGACGTTTCCATTGAGTAGTACATTAATTGCACGTAATTCCTCGGAGTGATTTGCTACAACGACCTCGTCATCCCTGACAGGAAGAGTAGCCATAAATGCATGAACTATATTTTGCTGAGCTCCTTCAAAGCTCATTGAGGTGTTGGCAATTCATTTGGTAGTGACAAGGTCCTTGACCAGCTTGCGCACGTCTGGTGCTACTGCAAATAATTCCCTATTTGTCAAGGTAATTTCTGCATTGAGTGCTTGATCTGCTAGCTTCTTTGCAAACTTGGAATCTTCAATAGGAGTCATGTATTTAAATTGGGGAGGTGAAGCATTGCTCGTTTGAGGTTTGTTAGGCTCAGGAATATTATTCTTTGCTTCGGTAGACTTGCTAGAGCCATTGTTGGCCACTGATTTAGCCATACTTCTAGTAGTAGGTCCATTCTGGGCTTTAGCGCCCATCTTCTTTCGAGCTTCGTCGACTTTCTTCTGTGTAGAAGCTACTAGCGCCTCCATCATTTCCAGATCCTCAACTTCTCGAATTGTTGCTGGTGCAGTATCCTGATCTTCCTGGCTAAGTTCTATAATATTTGAGGTTAATGGAGTTCGTTCAGGTAAGACCCATTGCGTTCCGAGCACTGGAGTTGCTCCAATTAAATTAGTCGAGACAGTTGGACCATTGGAGCCTTGAGATTTATGCCAATTATCGATTCGTTCCTGTATATTCTTACCAGGATTCGTTCGAGGTGTGATGCAAGAGCCATTTGGAAGGACTATAAAATTATCTGCATTTTTCTTGCACAATCCCTTCTTCAGATAGTCTTCAGCTATATTGCAGTCTGGAATAAAATGGTAAGAGCTCGAGCAGAATGCACAGGAATTTCCTTGTTTATTGCTTCCTGAGCTTCGGTTTGAATTTGCATTTGAATTGGCTCTTGGGGTAGGCTGCTGCTGCTGCATAAGTGTTTCAACACGCTTCATAATTTCATCAACGAGGCTATTGACATTAAAACTGCTATTGCTCTGTGGCTGGAAGCTCAAAAAATCGAAGTGCTCTGTTTTAACCCTTGGCTCGAGAATAGTACTCAATGGATTAGAAAATGGAGAGGGTGGCGCAGCGCCTCCGTGGTTGCATGACAAAATAAAGAGAGCCGCCATTTGAATTTGATCCATAGTGAACGGATCATCAGTGTGGTGCTTCGGATCTTCAGCATATAATTGGTCTCGGACTTGCTTTCGGAACGAAGAATTTAGTCCCTGAAGGAATAGACAGCTGATTTCATGGTCATTAATTTACCAGCATTCTTGAGGTAAATTGACATGACATAGAAGGATCTATAATAAACACCAAATTGTTCTGCTGTGGAAATCTTGAACTCAGCTTGTCTTTCAACGAGCGCTTCGAGATTCGAAATGGTGTAGCAATGATCTTCGCTAGCACCAGGATAGCACTTAAATACCTCAGTCTTGAAAGTGGTCCAATCATTTCCTTTTGAGCTAGGCAACATTTTCCAAGCTGCTGTTCTTCTGGTAATAAATAACGAATAGCCCATTCAATGGTTTGATGAACAGACAAATTATGATTGCGAGCTAGTTGCTCGACCTCATCTAAATAACTTGCGAGGGAGATAGCTTTCCCATCAAACTTCGGGCGGAAGGATGATGTATGTTCGGCATGCCAGATCCGTGGGTACTGGCTATATTTCCGGTAGCCGTCACATTGGTTTGATTGATTGGGCTACTCGGATTCGATGTATTGGGTTGGTTGGGTGGATTGCCCGTACTTGTATTGATACCTCCTTGTCCGGACATATTTACGTTTGTCCAGTCAACTGGGATAAATTTAGGACGGGGTGGAGAGTCGAGTTCGGACTCGGAATCGGATATTTCGGATGAAGGCACGTCGGAAGGTGGAAGAAAATATGATGATTCTTCGTATGGGAGCGGTCCAAATTCGAGATCCGTGTTGGTAATATTAGAATCCTTCGAAGAAGCGTTCGAAGGTTAGGTAAAATAACCTAAACAAACTTTTGGAACCCTCGCGGTGGGCTCCAGTTGTAAATGCGAGGAAGTTTTGGAAGTCCGGAATGGGACTCGGAATCAGACTCCATCTGATGAGGGACCAAAAGCGTAGTTTAGATAGGGATTTAATTTGTAGAGTAGGGATTAATCCAATCATGCTTTGATAAGACGTGATAAGATAACCATTTGAGAATGAGATAAATGAGATTTTGAGGTGGTTGGCCCGTTAATTGGCCGATTTCTTTGTTCTTTGGTGAGTGGATCGGTACTAAATTCACTGAGTAGCTACGGTACACTGTACCAGTATTTATACTGTAGCTACTGTAGAGAAAGGGTCAAGTTTGAGGAGAGAAAAAGAGGTGAAAAGCGAAATTTGAAATAAAAGGTCTATTCTAGAGCTGATTTTGCTGCGGGCTCATCGCCTTACTAATTATTATGCTCTGTAATCCACAGATAAGGTCAGGTGAATGGTTTAGAAAGGAATAGACGGGTCTAGTCTACTGAAAGAAATTGAAATTGGCCCAGATAAGAAGGAGGAAAATTATAGGAGAGTCGGATTTGTAAGGCCAAGGCTCAGAAATGAGTCAGCTTGTTGATGGATAGCATGATAACGTTGGAAGATAGGGTGGATATTTGATTTTCGAACCCGTTTGAAATTCAGAAGAGTTGTTACGCGCTCATGTGCTTGATGAGGACACTTCCTTATTTGGAAATTTGTCGCTCGAGTCGAGATAATGGTGCGATGGTGCATCACGCAGTACCATAATTCTTGTGCGCATCACTCGGTAAGTTGCCCAATAAATTTATATTTTATCCGATTTACAGGGACAGTCTGAGGGCGACCCTCACAACGTCAAGGATCAATCGGGCCAGTTCTTCAAGGTTTCACGCTTTCATCTCAGAAATCAGGGTTGGAGTTCAGATAAACCCCCGCTGGTCCATTCTTATCTCGAATTATATCTGATCGGGACTAGGCTTGCGGATTTTTTGTTCTATCTACAGCTTCATACATAACTGAGTTCGTATTTATCTGAATTATCATGGCCGGAATTTCCTCCGTTGTACAAGGCGCAGTTTTGTTTCTTTCAATGAGCATCTTGCGTTTCGTGTCGGAACCTTATCTTTGAAATTCGGACAGATCTAACTGGATCCACTGAACGAGTATTCACTTCCTTGACTGTGACTGTACTATGCCGTTGAAGATAAGCGCGTGTTGTCAGACAATTAAAATGAACGAACCAAAAATAAAGTTGGAAAAGAGCGCACGGGAGTAAGAAAGTGGAACTTCCACTTCCATCCATGAACGAAGATAAAAGACTTGTGTAATACAAGAACAGGAAAGGAAAGAGAAAGAGGAACAGCGAAATCATCAGGAGACACAGTGACATGTTGATACTACCGGTGGCACGGTGTAACCTTGCGCTTGGTCAGATCTCTACGAAGAGATGTCAGTTACCTTACTCAGATTTTTTCAGTCAGAAACTGGCTTGTATATGTGACTGAACTTCTGGACTACTCGAGGTGGAGGAAAACAAAAAAGTTTCAAGGTGAACTTTAACTTCAAGGAATGAGTCCTCAAGGCCTCGCGGATTGATCGCGGGTTGGATCGTGGGGGTGTAAAATGAACCTTAGCACCTCCAACCCCCCACAGGCTCCCATCCGTCATTTATCACTTGGAGCCAAGGGGTTGACAGCCGAAAAGTCCGAGACAACGACTACCCAGCCTGGGTGGGGGTGGGTTAGCACGGGGTCCTGGTCAGGGTCCTCCATATCAGGAAGGACGCTGCAATGCCGGACTATTTTTGTCAAAGCATTACCCTCGCGTCTGCTGGACAGCATGCTCTCTTGGGCTTTCTCCAAGCTTTTTCTTTGCAATTTACTCATATATAGCTCTTGCTTTGATAATAAAATTTGATTATTCCTCTTTTCTATACTCCTCCTTTGCTCTGCTACAAGAATGCTGACTCATAACAAGGTGATTGTGGCTGTTGAAACAAATCCACTTGAGCACATAGACTTTCGCGTCGAAAATGGAAGACTCAATCAACTCAAAGTCTTCCCAGAATGCGGGGAAGATCGCGGTAAACTGTTTGCACAATGCGATTTATGTGGTACTCTCATCGCTCTCGGCCCAAAGCGTTCACTCAACAATATGACAAACCATTACCGAAAGAAAAAATGCATTGAAAAGAAGAATCCCACGTTTTGAGGAAGAAATGAGGGAAATACCTTTAAATTATACCAACAAATGGAGCGAAATGAACCAGGTGCCGGACAGTGACCCAATTGAAGCCCCAGTCGAAGGAGAGTCGCGCAAGAGAGGGTCATCTGATGCTTCGCAAGCATCCTTAGTCTCAAGACGGCCATCTCCATCAAAGAAACATAGATAAATCTACATTTGTACTCTAAATTCACAAAAATCACTTTAAATTGTTGGGAATATATGATCGCGCTGAGGAGAAAGCCCAAGAGAGCGTGCTGCGTCCAGCAGACGGCGAGGGTAATGCTTTGACAAAAATAGTCCGGCATTGCAGCCGTCCTTCCTGATATGGAGGACCCTGACCAGGACCCCGTGCTAACCCACCCCCACCCAGGCTGGGTAGTCGTTGTCTCGGACTTTTCGGCTGTCAACCCTTGCTTGGAGCATTCCAATAACAACTTGAGAAGATAAGTCCATCGAGAGAATGTAGATATGATTACATCTTCTGTGGATAGTCCATCTCGTGTGCGAGTGATCGTAAATGGCGAGCTGGAGCCTGGCACGTTGGGTGCCATAGTAAGCAGATGCGAGTTGTGGAGTAGTATTTTGCATACCTATTACCAACTGTGCACCCATATGTTTCCTTTGATGGTATCGCAAAAAGAGAGTGGAAGAAAGAGGCGTCTTTGGATGGATGGATGAAGGCGTGGGCTCAGGAGTCGGGAGTCGGCACAAGGTCTGCCTAAGGATTACATGAGCTTTAGTCTTATTTGGCTACGGCTTTCCAGATTCCAGTCGATGATGCCACCCGTTATCGTTTTCTCCTCAACTGTGCTCCTCTCCCTACTCACTTCATGCTCTCTTAGGTTCGTCGAGTTCCTGGCTCCTGTCTCGCTCTCGTGGTTCCCCTCTGTGAATCATATCTCTGAGTTTTGCTCTATAGAGTACCCTGGACATTCGATATTTGAGCCCCTCACTGACCATGCTTTCCTTGACGTCGTTTCAGCCGTACATCACGCTTATCGGATTTTCCAGCGGCCAGCTCACTAATAAGAGCAGGTGGCGGATACGATATCCCGAAGCGATCGAGACTCCGTAGCATGTCAAGGATCAATCGGGCCAGTTCTTCAAGGTTTCACGCTTTCATCCTCAGAAATCGGGTTGGAATTCAGATAAACCCCCCCCGGTCCATTCTTATCTCGAATTATATCTGATCGGGACTAGGCTTGCTGATTGTTTGTTCTATCTACAGCTTCATACATAACTGAGTTCGTATTTATATGAATTATCATGGCCGGAATTTCATCCGTTGTACGAGGCGCAGTTTCGTTTCTTCAATGAGTGTCTTGCGTTTCGTGTCGGAACCTTATCTTTGAAATTTGGACAGATCTAACTGGATCCACTGAACAAGTATTCACTTCCTTGACTATGACTGTATGACTATGCCGTTGAAGGTAAGCGCGTGTGTTGTCAGAGAATGAATAAAATGAATGAACCAAAAATAAAGTTGGAAAAGCGCAAGGGAGTAAGAAAGTGGAACTTCCACTTCCATCCATGAATGAAATAAAAGACTTGTGTAATACAAGAACAGGAAAGGAAAGAGAAAGAGGAACAGCGAAATCATCGAAGAGACGCAGTGACGTTGATACTACCGGTGGCACGGTGTAACCTTGCGCTTGGTCAGAAGAGATGTCAGTTACCTTACTCAGATTTTTCAATCTGAAACTGGCTTGAATCTATGAACTGAACTCCTGGACTGCTCGAGGTGAAGGAAAACCAAAAAAAGTTTCAAGGTGAACTTTAACTTTAAGGAACGAGTCCTCAAGGCCTCGCGGGTTGATCGCGGGTTGGATCGTGGGTGTAAAATGAACCTTAGCACCTCCAACCCCCCCAACAGGCTCCCATCCGTCATCTATCACTTGGAGCATTCCAATAACAATTTGAGAAGATAAGTCCATCGAGAGAATTCGGACATGATTACATCTTCTGTGGATAGTCCATCTCGTGTGCGAGTGATCATAAAACTTCAGGAGAGATCATGGCACAATTCGGATATCGAGTGCGAGGAATTTGAAAAGAGAGAAATAGGAAAAGAAATCAGTTCAGTTGAACCTCGCCAAAAAAAAAGAAAGAAATGAAAGAAAGAAAGAAATGAACGTGA